>VZTV01093969.1:0-71262 GCA_013400875.1 Anhinga rufa
CAGCTGAAACCAGGACACCCATCTCAGGGGCAAAACCCCCACGGTTTTGAGGCAGGGATCAAAAAACTCCCTAACTGCTGCAGGGACCGGGTTTTACAGGGAATCAGAGCAGTGAAACGGCTGCGGTCGCGCTCCCTTGGAGCTGCTTTCCAGCGCGGCAATGTGGATGTGTTAGAGGCGAGGCTCATGTGCGCGCTGGGTGCCTGTTGGGCTGGGCTCGTGGTGACGTTCCGTGCCGTAGCGGTGCTGCAGCTCAGGAGTGATCTTGGCTTTTTCCATCTTCTGAGTTCCCCGGGTGAGGCTGTCCCCTCTGGAGGTCTCGCTCGGAGAATCCTGCGGTCAACAGAGCTTTTTCAGTGGAAAGCCGATAAAGCATTTATCCATATGAAAACAGCTACGTGGTGCAGGGGGTGACTTCAGTCCCAGTTTGTGAGAGGAAGCAAATGAGCAGGAAAGAAAAATTACTGAGCTTTCATAGTCATCCCTCATTTCTTCCCCAGAAACCACTCCAGACTGCTGTTTCCTAGAGTTTCACAGTGTTATGGAGGCATGGTCTGGGAAAACGTGCAAGAGGGAAATAGGTCCCCACTTCCCTCAGCTCCCCCACGGGCAGATGAAGCATCTAAGCTTTTCTTGAACAAAAATACTGGGCCAGTCCTCCCAGGTCTCTCAGAGAAAGACTGCTCAGGTGAGACTCAGCTGCCCAGGCAGAGACGGTTTAGGCTCTCAAAGATGTCACAGAAAACCTCCATGAAATACTGTTTCAGTTCCCTTTCCAGAAGGCTGTGGCTCTCTGTAGGGGCTGAATTTCCCAGCCTCATTCAAATATCCTAGAACCTCAAGTGGCACTAGCTGTTTATGTCTGGGCAACTGTTCTGCTAAGCAAAATCTTCCGTAAAACAATACTGATTATACCTGATATACCCCCAAACCCCCTTGTCGCTATAGAAACCATGAATCTGGAGGTAGGCACCCTTAGTCTCCTATAACAAATTACTGACCTACGAGAAAAGGGATGAGGGTTGGAGGAAACTCTCCGGAGGAGCCCGAGGGAGAGCTGTCTAAATCGCATGGCAAATGCTGTTACCTGCATACTTCTTATTTTTGTGCTTGCAAAGAAACTAGCTGGCAACTAAAACAGCTCAGGCAACTAATCATGGGGAAAGAAAAAAAAAAAGAACATTTTTAAGGATTAAGCAATACAGAGGCAGTATTAAGTTGTTGTTTTTCTATGGTTTGCATGATATATTAGCCTTGCAGTGGCCTAGAGTTTTTGCTCTGTGGGACATTTTCGTAGAAAGGACAGGACAGAAACTTCAATTTCTAGTTCTGGGGAGAAGAGCTCCCTTTCCCAGCTGAGCTGGTGGTGTTGGTTTGGACCCACATTGAGAACATCCAGGCTGAGTTCTGAAAAATTTGCACATATTCCTAGTTTTGGTGTTTTTTTCTTTAAGTGATTATTAAGAACAGCTACCAAACTGAGTTAAAACTTCCTGAGTTTATTCCGTTCAGTAGTTGGATCCTGACTAGGAAATAATCCTGGAAGGTTCTGAGTTAAACTCACACTGAGAGGTAATAGAAGATTATATGGTAAAATTCGAAGCCACTAAACTGCTTACCTGCCTTCACCCAGGCAATATAGCATCAAGCCACCTCTCATATACTTTAAGCAGAAGAATTTATATGCTTTGCTTCATTCCTGCACAGTTCCCTTGTTCCAAAACAGCTGTGTGCCGTTTGGACATTTCTATGGCATCGCGGGGAATGCTTAAACTTGGGAAAATCTTTGTTGGCCAAGCGAGCACAGGACTCTTCCAGGGGAAGGGTGGATTCAGCTGTAGCATTAGCTGGTATTATTGCCTTGTTTAAATCGGAGGGTTTGGGAGATTCGCAATGCTGGTGCCCACAGGAGGGAGCCAAATACATTGCTCTCAGGAAAGAAAAAAAGAAAAAACACCTTTGTCTTCAGTGTCTTCATCAGATGTTCAAATGTGAAAACGAGTAAAAGCCAATGGCAACTTCTAAATATACCGATGAAGCCTCACACGCCGTCTCAAAGGGAACTCAGACTTACCTGGGAGGTAATCTAAGAGTATTCAGAGAAAAAAGCGTCATGTTGAGATATATCTCAAAGCTGCGATACCCACTTTTAATGATGGAGGCCTCTCACGAGGAGAACAGTTTTGTCTCTGACCTGAGCAGCAGGAGACCCACTGGAAAGAAATGCCTCCCGCAGACCTGCCGTGCTCTCACGGAAGTGGGGAGGGCTGAGGTTGTCTCTCGTCTCCTTCTCTTGCCCCAGTCCTGGGCACATCTGGATAGAAACCCCCATGAATGCAACCACTGCAGGCCTGTTTCCTGCAACCCTTTTCACAGACCCTCCACCGTCGCAGAGCCGGGGAGAGGGGAGGCAACAGGGCTCTTTGGGAGCAAAAGAAAGCGCTCTGTAGGACGCCGGGCCCTTCGCCGGGCGGCTGCAGGAGGGCTGTGTCAGAGGCAGTGCCTTGCACGGAAAGGAGCCTGGGATCTGTGAACCTCTTCCTGCGTCTTGTTTTTGTTTTTCCCTCTAAACAAAACTTCAGCTTTGGTATGTGGCCTGTTGCTGAATGAGGAAAATATAAAGAAAAGAAAGCTTTCAACTGCCTAAAAATAAACAGTGTTTTATGAATATGCTGGCAAATTTCACGGAAGGATGGGATTTCTTCATCTTTAGCTTCATTAGAGACACTGGGGGTAACTTTTCCATATTAAAAGGAATTCTTCTCTCTTTTTTTTTTTTTTTATTTATTTGCTAGATTCCGTGAGTTTTTGAGCTGTTTGCTGACATCTGACATTGTTTTGTGATTGCACTTGGAGATAAGGTAGTGCACACATTTGCTTTTGCTTTCAGGATGAAGTGACCTTCCTCAGCTCACTGAGGGCTGTAGCCTGGTTCCTTTTATCTGCATCCCAAAACGATAACACCAATAGACAACACATCCTGCCAATCCGCAGCCGGGCTAACCGCTATCATGCCAGTAATGACCTGTTGCTATTTGTTGTCACCATAACAGAGGTGGCTGGAGTTGGGGACTGGAAGTTGGCAAAACCTGATTCTTCCCTTCGTAAGTCAGCGGGAGGGCCATGCGGAATATTTATAACATCTCTTCTCCCTGAGCTGCATATGTAGTGCTAGTAGGAGCTAATTCAAAATGCCTTTTTTCTTTAAGTTGGATGATAAATGTTTTTTGGTGCCTCTTGTGTGGATGATGCTGGTTAACAGCAAAACCCTATCTCTGAGCTCTCACCGACAGCGTATCAGTAGTACAGGAATGCGATGCTACAGCAGGATTCTGGGGAGACAAAACAAGTGGCGTTTCATACAATTACATGAAAAATGATAAAGTTCAGAACGGACAAAGTACCCACAGACACAAAAAGGCACAAGAACAAACAACGACTAAATATGCGGTATATAATTCATAACAGCTATGGGACTGAAAAGAAAATAGACATGTCATGCACAATGTTTTTTCATATGTTAAAAGAATACATTCCTTTCCCCTGTGCTGTAGTTATGAATTTGTCAGGGTTCGCATTTTTCCTCTCAGTGTTTCTCATCTTTAAAGGTCATGGGGCTTTAAAAATATGGATAGCCTGCATCTTTGCTCTAATCTATCTAATGCATCGTCTCCAAAGATTAAATCCCCGACAGAATAGTGCCAGATGAATCCTCCTCCTCTACCCCCCAGTTCTGGTGTGAGTGACAGGACGGATTCTGGTAACAACGGGGCCCAGATTTCATGAAATACACGTTAGAGTTCACAGTAATTGATCTTGACTTGCAGGGAACAGAAGTGTCTGCTTAGCTTTGTACTGCCGTGACAGGGGCTGTCTTCGGCAAAACAGCGGAGACCAAAATAGCAAGGCAAAGCTGGAAGGCAGGGCTGCCAAGCAGGACCCTCTAGCTGCAGGTGTGAAAGACGCTTGTCTAAAACACGGTCCTCGCTGATGGCAGTGGATGGCTTCGGGGAAAACGCCATGGACTAACTAGATGGTACCAATTCGGTGATGGCCGACGCAGGATCTCTCTCCACCCTGCTGACTTGCTGTAGATGATGTACCTTTGCCGCGACTGAGAAGGACTTCGGTCTGCAAGGCCCCGTCCCTTCCCCGAATGTCGTAATCCTACAGACTGTCATAAACCAGGGTCGCTTGTCAAGATCGCGTCAGTGGTGGCTTTGCCTTGGAGCTGTTTGTATTCCAGTCTGACACCAGCACTGTTCCATGGATTTTTTTAACAGTCCCAGTGGGGGTTAAGACAATGATTTTTAGGAAAATGTAGGTCCTTTTGGGGCATCTCAGTGAAGGCCAGATTTTCTAACGGGCTGAGGTCCCGCTATGTACACATTCTACTGAATCGGTTCGTAGCCCTAGCCTGGAGTAAACTCTATTTAGTAAATCTTCTGTGCCCTGATTCCCAGGAGTCGTCCCCTCTGACTGTGAGCAAGAAAAAGGTGTATTCGGACTCCTGTGCGGTTTGGTTGGACATCTTTTTCTAAGTTAGTATAAGCAGTTTGTTTTGCTTTCAGGTAGAATCTCCCTATTAAAAGCTCTTCTGTGCTGTGGTTGGCACCACAGCAGTACCGGGGTTGGTCTGTAGATAATTTCCAGCCTGGGCACAGGGACTTCTACACCAATGTAACGTCCGCTCCCGTGCTCTCTGCAGCCAAACGTTGCTCTGGTCTGATCCGAGCTTGCCTGTGGTGGTAGAGGGGGGATACTATATTCTCCAGCATGGGCTGAATACGCCCTCTGGGACCCTGGCATCTTACTGTGTTTGCTAAATGAAGTCTGCCTAATGAAATCTGTGCTGTACTGTCCTTCACTTGTTATTAATAAGCCGTCTGACTCAGAGCTTGTAACTTTGAGTCTTTACTATGACAACAGATAAAGTGACAAGCTTTAAAAGAAAGAGCTTGTGTAAGAGGAGGAGGGATCTGGGAATCTTTTGGCCAGGCTGTTCATTGATTTGTCCAAACAACTGTTCTGTAGCAGAAAGTTTCAGGGAAATGTTACCTTCTGGCCCGTGCCTCTTAAAAGATTGGTTATGTACAGATACCTCGGCTGAAAGCTAAAGCCAATGCAAGTGCCAGGGCTGAAATCACGTCTTAAACCTCAGAGTAGCTGAATGCAGGTTTCTTCGTAAATCTACAGGTCCAGGAGTCTCCATCTTGTTATGATTTACATACCAGGGAAATACTTACAAACTTGGAGATGGAATCGAATTCATACAAATGGGGTCATGTTTGTTATTTGAAGCCGGCTAAAGTATGCTGTAATTCATTTGCTTTATTGTTCTGGGTTTTGTTTGCCCTTTTTTTTTTTCTTTTTTTGTCCTCCCCCCAAAGAAAAAGCAAACACTTGCACTGCTGTGTATGGAAATGAGAACGCCCTGTCCCCTGAAGGCACAAATACGACCAAGATTAATTTCGTACTAGCTCTGTAGGGCCGTGGTCCCACAAGACGTGTTTGGTTGGGGAGCCACATTGGAGCCGCACAGGCTTTTTTCCCAGTTTAAGGATTAGCAAGGTGTGTCCAAGCCTGAAATAACTGGTTTACTGCAGTTCTGAAACTGTGCAATCTTCCATGTGCTAGGGCAAGAAAACGGGCTCTACCCCCTCTTTGCTTTGGGACTGACTAGGTGCTCTCCCAGTGCACTCACTGACTGTAGGACTGGCCCAGGCCTAGGTATTGGACAGTGCAGCAAGCCAAAAAATTGGGGTATCGTACGCTCTTGTACAGTTATTCTGTGCTTCCTGGGCACTGCAGAGAGCCATGTGAAGCAGTCTACAATCAGAGCGTCTTTCCTGCTTCGTGCCTAATCACAAACCCTTGCGTGAAGGGGCTAGAAATTGCTCCGTCATTTAGTACAGATAGAAATTCCTTCAGGATAGCTGAAGTAAAACCCTGTGCAAATACACCGCAGACCGAGCGCCTGGCCCGGCTTTCAAATAAACTGACGATTTTTCATTTAACGTCCCTAGTGTAAGCAGTATGGATGGTAAAGAATATCAAAGCCAGCTTTTAGTTGATGGCAAGATGCCTGTAGTCCTCAATCGCTCAAGAATTGGCCCTAAACTGGTCACAGCTGAAGAAGAGATTTGAGCTGCAGTTACACAGGGAAAGCAACTGGCTGAACCTTGGCGGTAGTGTTCACGGGTGCCGGCAGAGCTGCTGAAAACGTGTGCTCTTCTGCAGCGTGCTTTCAGAAACGGGGTATCCACTCGTGTGTTGAAAGGGGTAGGTTGGTCTTGGGAAGCCCAGATGTCTGCAGCGATACGGGCGAGGGAGGGAGGGCCAGAGAGGTAAGCTTCTGGTTTCCCGTCGTATCTTGGGGAGGCCTTGGCTCATGGTTCCTCAGGCTTTCCCTCTTCCCCTGTGCATCTGTCCTGGGCCCCTGCTCTGCTTTAAACTTTGCTGCAGGGTTGGTACAGCTAGCCTGGCATTCATACTGCGAGGTTTCTGTGGCCTCGTGTCTCAAGATGTGCTATAGTTTGCTCAGGCCAGAGAAATACGTCTCATTATACATTATCCACTCTGGCAGCTCCTAATCTACACACACTGATAGAGGGGCCTTGTAACTTCAAGGAATAAAAAAACCTCTTGCCTAAGGTTCTTTACCACCCAACCCAGGATATTTAGACTGACAAGGACAAAGCATTCCCATTCCCAAAGGACCCTGAAGCACAGGGAAGACGACTTAGCCAAAGTCACTCAGAAAATTAGTGGCAGCACCTAGATTCTGGTGCCGTTTTCCCCCCTTCAAACGCTGGTTGAAAACTGTTACAGCTCTTCTGAAGTTTCTCCTCTGCTTTAGAATTTGGGATTGGGAGGGGGTGAAAAATGGGAAGTGTATGAGAAGAAGAAAGGGTAGTTCTGTCTAAATCCCCCAGTATGATTTTTATACTTCTCTGTGGGTTTTAAGTACTTAGTTAAAACAAAAAGCTTTTATACTAGAGGCCATAATGCAAGATATAAAGATGATCCAAAGCATAAAATAAGAGGATGGATTAAATGGAGAATAAAAAGGAAAATAAATTAAGAACTTTTGTGGTTAAGTGCTAGGAGCTTTGGAAAATAATGCTCAAATTAGAAGCATGTGCTCTAGAAAGTTACAACATAGGTATTGCAAAAAATGCATTCTTCCCAGAGGATGGGGATGAATTGGGATTCAAAATTAGGAAATGAGCTGGGGAAGAGATCTAGCCTTCTGCATAGGAAAACAAAATTTAGATGTAGATCAAATGTAGCTTACGTAGGTAATTGTCAAGCACAATACACGAAAGAAGAGCTCTTGTGGAACTCCAGTGGGTAATGTGGTATCCACTTATATGAAATATGAAAGAGCTGGAATAGAGAAGGCCTCGACTTCCAAGACTCAAGGGGGCAATTCCTCGGCTAACTAAATTTGCACAGCTTAGAGGTTAAGAGACATCACCGATTTCTGTTAGCCGAGAAGATGTCTTGCTAAAGGTGGGAGCGAGCGCTCTTACTGTCCTGACACAAATGAAGTTTAAATGATTGTGGGTACTCTTGCGGTTATTCCTTTGGCCTACTGTTTTCAGTAAACTTCCTGCATGTGGATAGAGGAGGTGCATTAATGGGGCAGGAGAGAGAGTTTATGGCTTATGGATCCAGAGGTCCCATGTCTGGGAAGGGGGCCCTCTTCCTACTTGTCAAAGAAATGGCCAAAATCATTATATCTAGATCCGGGACAAATTCTTTGCTAAAATTTGCAGTGTGCTGCAGCAATTTCCCAGTTGGAGAATTAAGGAAGGAGAAGAGAACTCAGAGCTGGAGTCTGGAGATCAAAACCATTAATTAGAAACCCCTGCATGTGGCTATCTCATCCCTGTCCCTATATGTAGAGCTCAAACAGATGCAAAAGCTTATTTCTGTGTCTCTGTCCAGCACTTCTCTCACAGCACAGATATTCTTGCTGTGCTTTAACAACCAGGCTTCTGTGATATTTTTTGTTGTTAACTGGTCCGATCCTGCGCTCTGAAGCCTTCAGGAACTCACCCATCACGCTGTAATATATAACCTTGGAGTGTAATCGTTCTGCACAGCGGATGGTGCGCTTTCCAACTGGCTCATTTACGAGAGACACAACACAGAAGGGAGACGAACGCTATTACCAACCTGAAAGAGCCAGCTGAGTTTGAACGAATGAGGAATGGAAGGTTGAAAGCATCGCGGACAGATTTGCTGGATAAATATACACTTAAATATATACAGCCGGATCATCAGCCCATGTAAATCAGCATTGCTCCAGTGAAGCCAGCACAACCGGATTTACACCAGCTGAAAAGCAGGCCATGTGGTCTCATCTAAACTAATAGTCTCAAAAATGTGGCTGATGGAGGTTTGTTGAGGAAGTGACAGAGAGGAAAATGGGGAGGGATATACTGTCCTACACAGACAGTAGTAAGGAGGAAAAAGAATAAAGGAAACGGGCAGAAACCAAAGTAAAAGGGTGAAAAGAGTGGGAAACGCTCAGAGCATGAGCATCGCTTCGAAGCGTTACGGCTGTCCTCAAGTGCAACGGCGAGAGCAGAGCGTTGCCACTTCACTTGGTGGAGCTGATGCCGTGAAAAAGCAGAATGCCCAGCTTTCGGTAACACAGTGCTAATGTAAGACAAAATCAGGAGCAGTGAATGGGAAGGCTGTTGGGTTCATTTGTACGTCCAAAGCTGTTCTTGTAATAGAGTGAGTTATGCACACAGGCTCCGTCACCAGACGTGGCCAGGCAGGCTCGGTCAGCATCGTGGCTGACGGCTGGTGGGTATTGCAACCATTTCGGGTTTTCCAGCTTCGTCTCTGAGAGCAGATCTATCTGTGATGCGGCTTGTGAGTGACTGTCAGACCTTGGAGTCCGGGAGGAAGAAAGCACTGGGAAATCGCTGTGGTTCCAGTTCTGTGGTGGCTGTTGCTAACACCGACTTCGGGATTCATCCCACCAAGTACGAGTCCTGGGCTGCGTATAGGTCTTTCTAATTTTATCCCTGTGGAATTCCTAGAAGCCTGACAAAATTGACTTTCACACAAGAATCTTCATTGTTTACACACCCGAGTACTCTGTTCAGTCAACGAAATATGGTTTTTATTAGATTTCCCTTGGAAAAAAAAAAAAGAGACCTTTTAAATTAAGGGAAAAAATGTTTGTTTTGGGTTTTTTGGTGAAATTTGGGGGTGGGGTGGTGGTGAGCAGAGAATGGTAATGCAAGACCAAAGCTTTTTTTTTAACAATTCAAAGGTTATCAGGTGCCCAGAGCATCCTCAGCTTAAGAATCACAGAGCAGCTCCGATGGGAAGGGACCTGTGCAGGTCTCCAGTCCCACGCTCTGCGCAAGGAAACTGCAAAGTTAGATCAGGTTAACGCTCAAACTTTGAATTTCCCTTGGTTTTGGATGTGACTGTGATGTGCTATAGCTTTGACTTCTAGTGGAGTCACTAGCTTCAAGTGAATGTACCGATTTATCTCTCTAAATCCATATTAAACAGCAGGGAATTTCTGTGGCTGTTTACAGACGTTGAAAAAGGAAGGATAGAAGAGAATTTTCAAGGATATGCCTGGCTATATGAACTGGCTGTTGCCTGCACTTCATGCTATGCCTGTAAATAGAATTCACTCTTTATTACCGGCACAAAATAAATATGAGGAAAGTGCGTTTGAATCCTGCTCCACTGGTGTAAATGAGCACAGAAGACACAAAGCAATGGGGGATCTAGTCCGTTGGCCCTGTATGGAGCAAGACAAGGGGAAAAAGGCTAATAAACCCAGGAAAAAATGAATGCGTGTATATCCTGGCCTGATACTGGCATCAGTGTTGATGTTCATAACGATCTAGGGTATGGATTTGCTGTTGCCGGCTTCCCCCGTGGAAGCAAAATGAACCTGGTCACTGCTGTGCTGGAACTGGAAGCAAACGCTTATCGCGTAGCAAGTGAAGTATCTGGGTGGAAGGGAGGAAGGAAATAAATAAAATAGTAGTACTCTAGTAGTGGATTTAAAATCTAGATAAAGAAAATGCAGTTTGCTTTAAATATCTACTTTGGTGATTCCTATCTGGGCTGCTGGAACGTTACCCGCATTAAGGCTTCGTTACGGGAGAGTCAAAAATGTCACTTCTCTGACATTAGAACCCAGGCAACTAAAGATCAATTACCTGTGTATGTCTAATTGCCGGGGTCATAGTCAACTCTGTGCTTTAATTTTCCACCAAGTCGTTATTTCTGTCTCTCTCTTTTTTTCCTTTTCTCCTTTAGCAATGACATTTGCATTCCTTTTAGCAAAATACCAAGGTTAAACTAAAAATAATTCTCCCATCAGTTTTAGATTAGGACTAGAGCAGGCACAGATTTACTGTAAATGTGTATGTAATGATTGCTGCTTACACTGCCAGGAAATTTCTACAGTCAGACATTTGAAGAATTAGATTAATGTTTTTTAACATAATCTGAAGTTAGTTTTGATCGCCAAGTGGTAACTGCTATTAATATCTGCGTGAATCCCCCTTCTTTCAGGAGAAATGAAGATATATAGAAAGGGTTTCCTTTCCTGAAACTGAGGAGGGGTTTGAAATTTGTGCCGTTCTCACCGGAATTATTCTGGAAAAAGCAGCAGCACACCCCTGAATCCCAGTACCCGTGAAATAATGAGCTAACACTTCTTAAACCCCTTTGTGTTTGCAAAGTTTTTATCTCTTGTTGTGAACGTTAAGTTGCTTAATGCTGTTTCATAAATATGCCCTTGCTGTTTCCTAGTGAAAGCACAGATTTGGGTTTTGGAAGTTCAGTTTGTGTGTGTTTGCAGGGCTGGACACAGGAGACCATGTAAAGAAGTGTTAATTTTCCCTCTTCCAAAACGCAGCGATTTAAAGGAAGGTGATACAATATGTAGTCCCACGCTGTTATTAGAACAAGCTCTAATTACAAAATCAGATTCTCCTTCAAAGGCCAAAGTCTACGGAAAGTAATCGGTTTCTCTGTCACCTTTTCAGAAGTTCTCAACATCCAAAGTATGAGATTATTTTTGATCCCTGTGGCTGAGATAAAATCTGTAGCTTGCTTTCACTGTCACTTGAAAGGGCTAAGTGAGATCACCAGTGAAGTCACATAATTGTCTTTTCCTCCTCAATTTATCCACTGACTGCGTTGCTGTCTTCTTGACAGCTCTAACTGGAACAAACTCGTTTTGGTGTAATGGCATATAGCGAAGAGGATCTATGTGGGATCTGATACTCTATTGAGATGTGTTTAGGCAGCCAGTCTGAATGACCCAACCATTTAACACCATGTTAACACTAAAAAACGCCAACCCCACGCATTAGCTGGAATTAAACAGTATTCCCTCGACACACTGTATATGTTCTGCTCTCCAGACAGCCACAGTATTAATTTCCCTAAAACTAGCAGTTTACCCAGGGGACAAGACCAGCCTCTGAACAGATGTTGACTCTTTAGGCTTGAATGGGATAAAACATCGTTGATGCTTACAGTGTTTTGGCTTAATATCATAAATTAAAAGAGCTTCATATGGCTCAAGATTCAGAA
The DNA here is from genome assembly GCA_013400875.1 of Anhinga rufa. Taxonomy (NCBI): domain Eukaryota; kingdom Metazoa; phylum Chordata; class Aves; order Suliformes; family Anhingidae; genus Anhinga; species Anhinga rufa. Next base: position 11,599 of record VZTV01093969.1, read on the forward strand.
GTCCTGCTTGCTCTAAGCAATGGCTCGAGGCTTTAATTTATGAGCAGCAACAGCTTATCTTGGGGCAGCGGTGTGAGTCCTTCCTTTCATCTGTCTCTCCATTAGCATTCCTACCTCACTGCACGGATGTCTCAACTCCCTGCAGAGCTGCTATCGAACGGCCACCGTCTACCGCCTGGGACAGCCAGCACAAGGTCAGCGCTCCTTCTCCCACCTCCCTTTCCTTGCTCATAAACTAGCTGAGCAGCCGAGCTGTCCTGGCAGCACATCTGCTAACCTGCCTTCAGCTCGAGTAGCTGTAGGTGTCCCTGTTTGTTAATTAGAGCCATATGCAGGAGGCACCGTGATTTGACCACCGCTGCTTCTGTGGCCCTCCCTGCAGCTGTTTCACTAGCTGAGCGTCAGTCCCTCTCTTCCCCACCATTAATGGGCGCAGCGTTGTTTAATAACTGCAAGTGATTCAGACACGTCAGGTGCATTCAGTCCCAAGGTCTGCAAAGTTGCTGAGAGTGCAAATGTTGTCGCAACTGTTTGTACAGATGGGTGAGTTAGCACGTATCTGAGAGAAGTCACTGTTCTCATTCCCAGCCGTGGGCTCTACTCCCTATAATTTATCACAAACCTTAAAGAGAGACAGTAAAATTTGTTCAACATTTATTAGTGTGGCTATAAAACTTCCATTTTATTTGCAATGGCTTTGGCTAATAACAGTGGATATTTCAGATAGAGACGCGTAGTTGGAACAAAGACAGTAGTCTGTGAGATGTTCTCTCGCTGTCTTGTTTATTTTAAATCTACTGCAGTCTTAGCTTTCGTCTCTGTAGGTGGTAGAATATTTTTACACGCACTTGCAAAAAGATCTGAGTATTTAAATTTCTTTCCAGTGTAATGGGGCCACGTGTAAATTTGTGAATCAATTTCTTAGGAACTAATGCACTGCAGACTAAAAAAGTCCCTGTACTAAACTCCTCTCCAGAATTGCCTGACCTTCTTTGGAGACCAACGGGTTCTCCTTCCTTCTGTAGCGCGTGCTGGGTCGGCTGGTTTTGTGTCCTCCATCTGGTTTGACTGATCGGTGACACTTGTGAAGCTCAGACAGTGATTTATCATCGCAGTAAGACCTAAACCACATAGCTGAACCCCAGCGTACAGTGCTATTCTTAAATGTACGTGTTTCTTATTGGAGACGCCAACTCTTGAGGAATCTGACTGTGCAGTTAACAGGCCCCAGTTACCGGGGAGTCGTCAGAGCCAAGCTTTACACCGGGAGCTTACATTGTGTCCTTCAAAGGAGCGAACTGTCATACGGTTAGGGACAGACACAGCCTCCTCCATGAAGGTCACAGTTATCTTGAAACCTGGCTAGTGTGTTGTCACGGTTTTGGCCAACTCTATCCCGGCCAAAACCATGACATGTGTGATCGCTCAGAGCCAGTTTCCCAAGTCAGAGCTTTCCATGGGACGATATTAGGCTTCTCCTGGAAGGCTTTGCAGCAGAGATATGATTTAAAGACGGATTTTGCTCTGCTTCCCAAGAGCTGGGTGATTCATTGTAGCTCTTGCTGCTCTACTTCATCATCTCAGATCAAATTAGAGACTCTTGAAGGCTTCACTAAAGTCATGGTTTTAAGAGCCCTGGGCCAGAGAAGAAGGCCGAGAACCTAAGAGAGGCCTGAATGCAATAAAAAGGGGTGGTATGAGATTTACTAAAGCTACGGCCGTAGGAGCAGAAATCCTTGCCAGAACCAGCCAAACATCTGATCCCACATTTTCCAGCAGGCCTAGGAGAAGGTTTTGTTTCAAACATTATTTCTGGGTTTATGTACTTTATATTCCACCCACTAGGAGTTGATTGTGTTTGCTACCAAAGAAGAAGGTGCACTGTACAATTATGTACTGGTTTCACAGGCTTAAGTAGTTCTAAACAATGGCTTTCACACTTTGTATTTTTGGTGGATTATCTATCTGCAAACCTCGACTCATGTGTGTTGCTTCAGGGTAGCTTGCTCGCGTTCTCTGATTGCACTTGATTGCATTCCACAGGAAAAGGGTGCTCCCCTGCCGCATCTCCTTAGTATGGCATCCAGTCGCAGTCTGTAACGTTGCTATCACAGCTATGCTATTCCGAGTTACAAAAACACAACGATTAATGTTGTACCTTTGTAAGCCTCTGCAGGCCCAACGCTTGCAGTGGGTATTTGTCATCTAGAGCCAGGTAACATTGAGTATTGAGGTTCTACTTACAGAGGGCTTATAGAGTTAAAGGAATGCTAACCATTGATCAACTACTTTTAAAGATTTAATCCTGTAAGGCAATTAATTACCTACGCCTACTAGCAATACTTCTAGCAATGTGTTTATGATCGTTAATAACATCTTGAAGGGATGTGTTCTTAACATGCGATGCATATTGTTGTCTTTAACAGGCTCATCTTCAGTTATTAACCTTTTGCAAACCACTTATGCAGGCAACTGTAGTATAAAATACGGCTGAAATAATTTGCAGTCAAAATTACCTCCTGTAATATGTCCTAAGACAAGCTGAAATATTCTACTCTGTCAAACAGAGCTTTTAAAGAATTCCCCGCTTCCTTTGGCTTTGAGGAAGGGAAGTTGTAAATTTGATTTTGGAGTTGTTCAGCTCTGGAACTTTTTAAACATTTACTTAAGGTTAAAAAAAAACCCTTTTGGTGTAGAGCTAGAGCTATTGTGATCGCTTTTACATACACTTGCATATGCGTGTTTCTTCCCTGCGAGTACGGAATGAGGAGCGGAGAAGATACATCATAAAATTAATTTACGTTTTCAAAGCTCTTCTCCTATAATAGGAGCACAAAAAGTTGACCTTAAAAAAAAAAAGAGTCCCTGAAAAGTATCTGCCAAGGAAAAAGCTTTCCATTCATTCAGGATCCAACATATGGTTTTTTCATTTACTGGCCCTAACAGCTGACTTTATCTGTTAGCTAATTACCTAGTGACATTTAATTGAAACCTAAAAAAGAGCCCGAGGGGCTAAAAATAATCACAAACCCAAAGTGAACACACCACTTGTTTGAAATTAGCACTGAGCAGCAGAGCGATTCCTAACATACCCTGCTGGTAATAACGGGGCTTTGAAATCTCACGAGGTGGCAAATGTCTCTCTACCTTTCAGGGACCATCGCCCTTGTTGCGGTACCTTGGGCTCAGTCGTACGAGGGCTGTAGGTACTCACTCACGTACGTGGGCATCAGGCTTCCAGGGGCTCCGTGAGCTTCCTTCACTAAACGTGCGCTTCAGCACTTTCTCGAATCTTTCTCTTGCTCCTGGAGGCAGGACTTGGCGTCCCGTAGAACTGGAGATGTTTCTCCATGGGCTTACCTTTGCTAAATGAGTTGTGTCTTGTATTTCCTAGGATTAATTTAAAGCATGTGTACGTCTTGCAGGATCAGAACTAAATGCTGAAATATATGCGCTGTCTTTGTCTCTTTTTTTCCTCCATACCTAAAAAAAAAATCAGCTTTCTGATGAACTGGTAGGGCCTTTGATTTAACGGAGTTCAATGTGTAGAATTTATACCGTTCTACTGATTTTAAAGTACGGTGTCCCAGCTCAAGCATGTCGAATGAATCAGAGCCCATCATAACCCTCCTCACCAGCAGAGCTCACAAAGGTGCTGGTTGCTAACTCAGCCAAAAGGCAGGCTGTGCCCAGGTGGCTCAGTCGGAAGAACGGCACTCAGGCTTTAGGTCTCGGTGTGCCTTTCCTAAAGTGCTAGAGAAAGAATACCGGGGCAGGAGAAGAAAATCAGTAAGGTAATTCCTTCCTTTATTTTGGGGCTATCTGTACACTTTTGAGAGCTGGTAAACCTTTCCAAGAATTCTGGTTGTTGATCTGGTTGTTGATCTCAGGGTGCTCTTGCGTGACTGTTACATCTTATCTACTACGCTTAGACAAGTGTTTATTCCCCAGTTTCTTCCCAGCGGCATTACAGCAACAGAACGCGTACTCTCTACCTCTAAAAGGAAAGAAAGTGAGCTGGACCGTCAACTTCGAGAGTCTGTGAGCGGTCGGCCGGAGTCTAGCAGGAAGCAATGACACGAAAATGGCACCTTCTCAAGAGACACCGCCTGCTCTCTGCTGCACCTTTATGCTTCAGCCCCCGCTCCCAGACACTCAGAGTGCATCAGTGCATTACCTATGTGAGCAGTGCTGTGAAGTTCTATAGGATGCCCACTGCATCGCTATTTGTTTTTTACAGTGGCTGCCTTTGCTAGTCCTCACCGCAGAGCATGAATTCACCGCTCTATATACTTTATGAACATAAATCAAGGCAGTGGCCTCCACGCCAGGGAGTTTAGCTACAACAACGGATGGCAGATGGATACAAGCAGACAGAAAAACACAAGGAAACACTTGTGCGCTGGTGTTCGGTCTGATGGACAGTGGTCTCAGCCCAACAGCTGGCTGCCTGGCTCTAGGAGAAGAGCTACTTGCGTGCTTCTGTATTTGCAAGGTCAAGGACTTCCTTTTCAAAAGAAGCTTTCACTCCCACCAGCCCTGCAAAGCCAACTGCACTTGAGAGAGAACTCCTCAAGGCTGTTCTAGTTCATGCCTCTCTGACAGCGTCAGCGAAGTTTTGCTCGTCAAACACTCTCATTTAGTAACAATAGAGATGGAAAGATGGCTGTTCTGCTTGAGCAACGCTTGCTCTGACGAGGAGGATGTGATGAAATTGCTATCTGTTTTGTAAACTAAACCAAGGAGATCTGGAATTACTGAAAAAAACATAAATATGAATGGCCCTAAACGGTGCCACTTGTCTGAATGTAACCAGACTTAGAGCTGTTGTGCTGAGATCCCCCTTCCAGATTTCTATCCGGACACACAGGGCACATCTAGAAATAGAGCTGGGGAGGAAATAGCTTTCCTGGTCTGCAAAATTTTTTAAGATTTAAAACTTATTCTGTGTCGCAACAGGATGAACCAGAACTTTTGAAGTATTTTATGGAAATAACTGAGAGAGATTCCGAAATAAAAAATAGCTCAGGGACTAGATCACCTGGGGTGTAGAAAAACCACGTCCCTCTTTTGCCTGGAATACACAAGGAACTTGAACCTACACTGTCTGCATCTGAGATGAATATTCAAACTCCTAACCTGTATAACCCATCAGTCACCCTCTTGCATTGAGTCTTCTCGGTCTGTAGCAACAAAGGTATGTCCTCAGTGTGTCGTTTGTCAGCTCATCTTTGCAGTCAGTATGTATTAACTGCGACTGAAAAATTTCTGCTAAATTGTGAGAGTGTATCTAATGTCAGGCTAAAGCATCCACCCTGAATCACTCCGGTTTCAAAAAAGGTCCATGTTTTGCCTCTGAAAACTCCGGCCCTCTGCCATGTGTCATGCCATGAACCTCCTGTAATCTAGTACCTCTCAAAATGAAGAGCTGTTTTATGCTGGAGGCTATGTAAGTATTGCTGTATCTAAAGCAAGTCAGTGGATCCTGTTACAGCAGAAGCATATGAAAATTTACAGGTGTCCCTTGGGCATACAGCCTTGTACGCATGCTCTCCCACCTAGTGTCTGAATAATAATCTAATTATAGTTGAACTCTTCTCTATTGCTTAGAGGTATTTATCCTGCAAACACCGCTAAGAGAGTGAGACAGTACCCAGTAGCACATTAGGTCACCCAGGATGACCTTGACCGGTCACCTGGTGTACTGAGGTACCTCTGAGGTCCAGAGGGTGTCATAAGCAAGAGTCCAACGGGGCGTCTTCTGTGTGATTTTGTGGTTTACGGTAGGGACAACGTGTGAGTACTTCAGTTGCTAGCATGTTCAGTCCAAAGGGAACAAAATGTAAGAATCAATTTTTTAATCCTATAGAACTCAATACTTCAAAATGCCGTTGATTAAAGGACCAGGCAATGACTGAAGATTAAGATCCTTAAAACAAAGCTGTCAGATTATTTGCCATTTTTAATTTGTCCAGTTGCCTGGATGGAGGATTAAAGGGACTTCCTTCCCTTCTCGGTACTTGTTTGGGGTTTGCAGAAGGCAACATTCTCTTTACAGATAGGACGTCAAGGACAGAGGTCCAGTTTGAGTTATTTCCTTTTATACGACATCACTAATTTTATAGTTTGCTCTGAAAACAATATGCTTTTTAACTTGATCCACAAGGCAGCTAATGAGCTATAGGCATGCAATCCAAGCAGGCCTGAATATGAAAACCAGACACCCCAGCGGAAAGCTCCCAGGGTTTCAAGCCTGCAGAACCTATTTACTCCTCTGAAACTTGTATTTACACTTCTCTGCCCTTCTGCCCTTCACCCATCCCTTCTGCTAATGCAGGGCATATAAGGGCTGTATGTTAGGAGTTTGATGTGATTTCAGCCATTTGTGATTCCTCTGTTGGCCCTCCGCAAAGATAATAATTGCACCCATAAAGCATAGTCCGATCTAGTGGTAGTTAACGAATGAGTCCTGGACCATTTCCATAACTGGCTTTGGTTTTAATCCTTGTCCAATTTCTGAGTCTGGTCTGAGACTGAAACCTCAAGGTCTCTCTGACTTTTCCCATTGCCTAGCGATTAGACAATAGTATTAGTCAGGATTACTGGATGGCATTGGTTGAATTCCCCAGTCCGTCTTGATGCTGAATACATTATCAAGAGGAGAAGGGGAAAAAAATCATCATGTTGTCTGGGATGAATATCTTAGCCTGTCTGCTGCTTAAAAATGGAGCTTGGAAAAGCTCCGTTTTGAATCAGAACCTCTAATGCAGATAAATGGTAGCTTATTTCTGGCGGACTTCAAGTTCCTGCATTCCCAAGCAGAACATCCTCTTCTGTGCCCTTAAACACCTCATTGCAGGTTTGAATTCAATACCCAGAGAACTTCATCTTGACCACATCAAAACAGCTGTTAGCTCTCTTTTACACTGCAGACCCAGGAATTGTTTGGCTGAAATACTGGAGATACAAGGAGTTATCTGAATTCTGCCGAGCCTCTTTTATATTATTGCCCCTGGATACAGGTTAAGGAAATTGGTGTCCATTTTAGAGACACCATATGCCCCAGCATATTAAAAACTATGATTCGTGTAATGGAGCACGAGGCGTGTGTCTTCCCCAGCAGACCAGCCAGTTCTAGGTCATTTTAACCGATGTCCTTTGTTAATTGTTGTTTGTGGATCAGATTTTCTTTTGCCCTTTTCTCTGTGGGTTATGAGAATGGCTGGTATCTCAAGCCCATTTCAGGCTGTGCCTGGCTCTCTCTATTCAACAATCCAGATGTTTTTTACCATAGGCATTTTATAAATGCCTAAACCAAATAAATACATGGTCCTGTCCCTTCACCTCTCTCCTGGGATTAAATATTCCCAGTGTTATTAAGGCTAATGTGTGTTTTCTTCTCTTAAACAGCAGCAGCAGTGAACAGAAAGTTCACGCAGATACCACTGCAGGCTTGTACATACCAGTGCTCGAGAACTGCAGTCGTAACACATGCTGGAGACTGCATCCTCTCTCCCGCAGTGGGACCCTGCCCTAGTGTGCATCTCGCATGTAAGGAGCCAGCGTGTCAGCAAGAAAACCGCTGCTCTAGAGCCCTCGGCCAGGCTGGATGTGCAGCACATAAAGTAAACAAGATCTTCTGTCCCTCCTCTGCGTCCCCTTCCCACCACCAATAACCAACATTTACAAATGAGATGATTTGTAGCTACATCAGTGGAACTTTAAAACAAGCATTTCCCTGGCAGATTCATTTGAAATACCAAGTGGTTTTATAATGGGAAAAATTAACCAAGAGGTTTTACATTTCTTTTCTGTTGTTGTTTATAATCACGGTCAACAGAAACGTCATCTTGTAATACTTCGCCCACTTATCTTGCCACACGATTATTCATACCAGAAGTGGGGATGGGAGGAAAAGAGGCTTCTGTGATTGTTATGTTTTGTAACCTCCTCCTATTTTTAAAAGGAATATAGTCCAGAACCAAGCTGTGTGGGTTTAACTCAGCTCCCCAGCACCTCGTTGCCACCAGAACCTTTGTTAATGTTCACAGGTTCTGTGTATATAATTAAAACGGCCTCGGAGCTGCTCTAAAGTATGGTCCTAGGGAACTGATGGTGCAGAGCTCTGCCAGGCTTGCAGCCTTCTGCTGCCCTCTCTTGCCAGTCCGCCTGTGCTGGGAAGGGACCCGGCTGCTCTCCATCTTTTCCCCGGGGGTGAATTGTTTTGCACCAGCTTGGGCTGGAGATACAAGTCTAGACCAAGATCATCCTATACCTGATTGGCCTGGCTATAGGGCAAGGCTGGCAAATTTGAGCAGTCCTTTTAAATGATGAGGTAGGGAGTCACAGAAAGAAAGTAGGAGATGAAGGCAACTCTTGGGGTGAATGCTGATGGGTGTAGCCACATGACCAGAGTTATCTGCTCATACAAAGAAGAAGGGGAATGGTTTACTGCCATGGCCTAACAGCATGCTCGAGCGGTCACCTTCAGGCTTGAAAATTTAGAGTCTGATTCATCCATACGTTGCTCTGTTGGCTGCGATGCGGCCCGAATTCCTGTCTTGCTTTCCAAGGATTCCCTGCTCCAACCAGTCACTGAGGACGTAGGGGCTGTTGATACCCATTTCTGAGCTACACAATATGGTAGGAACCCAAAGGGAGGCAAGACGCCTTACACCGCAAACTTGGAATACGATAATGCTGATTGAAGTTCTCAGTCTTCATTTTTTTTGTTCTGTGTCTCATGTAGGACTAACGACCAGGGTACTAATTAGTGCCAGTGGAAGAAAAGCGCTTAAATGAACACTTAACCACAAAAAATAGATTGAGATTTCCCAAACAAATTTAAGAAAAGCCAGTGAGTATAAATCAGATGCTGGAAAGTTTAGCTAAGTTAATTGTGAATTGCTTTGAAGTCAGTGTATGTAAACAAACATATATACATAATTATTTACCACCACGTTATTTAGGAATTTACATGTGACAAAACACCAAGCTATTCAAAACACATTTCTTCCACTTTACTATTGTTTATAAATATCTCCTAGAGTTCCCAGGAAAAATAGAACCCCTATCACATAAGGCATTATGTACCTAGATAATAGAGGGAGCACTCTGGTTAGCGAGACAGGTATAACATGGGAGAGGAGCAACTATGGTGAAATGAAGTCACACGGTTAATCGGTTGCAGACTCATTAATGCAGCTCATTCACATGAGTGTCTTTCCATTGAGAAATTCTTCTTGTGGCTGCGTTTACAGACACAGGCAGCCTTCGAGCTTTGGCCTGTTGGCTACCATGACCTAGTAAAGTCTCCCGTTTTGCTGAGCCAGCTGTCCTTGAGCGTTCAAGGAGAATTAGTCGTCTGTGTGCTTTGATACCTCCGTTTGCGGGACAGCGGTGGGACCACTCCCAGAACTTGAGGGAGTTTGTGTTGCCTCTGAAAAGTGAATGATCTCTATCTTACTGTGAGGGTCATTTCTATGGGATTTGTTGCTTTATGCATGCCAGCTTACACCTCTGCAGCTCTTGCCAGCATACAGTCTCCCACACAAGTAACTAATTAGTGTTTCTTGCTCCAGGCAACTCTGTGGTTCCGCAGTTCTTATACACCTGGCAATTATCAACAGCAGCATCCGGCTATCTGCCATGGGTTTTAATGGCTTGTGTAGAAATCTATTCTTAAATTACACCAACCATCCACCCTAGAATAAGAAATAAGACCAGAGCATTATCTGTATTCTGTGCAAAGGCTGAAGTGTAATGTCTCCAGTGATACAGAACAGCCACAGGTCTGTCATGCTACTGCACCAGGCAGACGTGATTGGACAAGCAAGAGGGCAGAAGAAGGTAATTAAGGGAATCTGGAACAAATTCTCCCCATAGCATGATGATGTGATGGTGACTTATGCCAGAAGAAAAGCTAGTCCACTGAAGCTCATCTAAGATTTTGGGGTTATTGAGTTACAGACTACTAAAGGTATATTTTCACCGTCAGCTGATAAGGAGATGGATGCTCTGACTAATTATCTTCACAGAGAGCTTGTTTAGAATAAATAGATAAGCTTTCATAAATCTGGAGTTATATGTGATATGACTGATATCTTGCACTTAGCCTGGCTTTAATTGTGTTGGAGGATGCTTCAGCTGGGTAGGGAGGGACAAAGCATACAGAACCCAAGGGTAAAAACTAGGTCTCCCTTCTTGTTTCCACTAAGGCTAGTGGGCGCTTGTGTTTCAGCATTAAATATGTTAGGATAAAGGTGCTCAATTCTGATTCCACCTGGATCTGTGGAAGTGATGCTGGTTAAGTCGGTCTTGTTTCTGGTCAGGATAAGCAAGACCAGAGAGCAATTCCTAGCAAAGAAATTCAGAAACAGCTTTGGGACCTGAAATCCTGCTTCACCCGCCGCCCAGGCTCCAGCTGTGTGCTTCAGGTACAGTAGGATAGGAAGAACTAAGAGACTAGGCTCAGGTCTGTCTTCCATTTCTGATAAATTCTTTCAGTCCCAAAGCACTTCCAGCTTACAAAAAAATCCGCTTGCATGCATCACAGCTAGGGCTGTAAACGGCTGTCAGCGGCTGTCCTTCATTGTTAAAGGGACATTTTGCCAGAATCTTTATTCTTCCATCCAGTGCCACCCAGAATGGGTTGGTCATTTTTTTGCTCATGCCATTTAAAAGACTTTGCCTTGGAAAACTGTTCCAACCCATTTTAATCTCCAACTATGAAGGCCAGATGGGCCCCTGCATCGTGCTCCAGGGGAGCCTGGGTCTGCATCGGCTTATTTAAGGATTTCAAAGAGCGGCATGAGCTAACTCTGGTCCACAGCAGTGTCTCCAGTGAGCAGGTTTAGAGCTGCACCTCACACTCTCCGGAGTGTAGCAGGTTTTGAAGGATTAGCTTTTGCTCTGATGTGAGAGGGAGAAATATTGGGGTGTAGAAAGAAAGGGCTGCCCTCAAAAAATGACCTCTAACTTGTAGGTCACAGTTTTCCCATCCCTTCATGATTTCAACATTTACTTTCTTCTCTGGGACAAAAAAAGCAGCAGCTCATAAATTGATGATGTGAAAAGAAAAAAGGGAAAAAAACGGAGATTAAAAAGTGTGGATTGGGCACTCGAAACACTATGTTTCAAGCATTTTGATATATCTTGCTTTGATTTAACAGTAAAAGTTTTACAAATTTGTTTTAGTGGAAATTAACATTTCTCAAGCAAATGACTCAGGTTCTGGAAAAAGAAATTTATGTTCAGTTTGAAAAACTGAAACCAGAAAATTCAAAAAATTGTGTTTTTCAGACAAGGAAGTTAAATTAAGAAAAGATTTGAAACCAGAGGAGAAACGTAATAAAAATGTTTTCCATTATATTCTCATATGTGCTGAAAGCCAGATTTCCTAAGTTTTTAACCTGAAGGAGACATGGTAAATGCATGCTGTCCCAGCCAGACTGTTATATGAATCTGTAGTTTTTAAATGGAAATCTATTATAGCCTGAATTCTCAGAAAGGAAAGGATGCTGCCTAGCAAGCAGGACATTCTTGTTTCATTGGGGAGAAGAAAATAACTGAAAAACCTCCAACAAAAGACATTTGTTGAGGTTTTACACGCAATAGGAAACTTTGCACGTTTTTAGGCAGAGTGCAGTTGTAGTGGCTTAATGACAAAGGTTGCTGAGTTTGTGAGGAGGCACGTATAAGTGAGACACGGGGAGAAGAATTTCTCCAAAATTTTAAGGAGATTGTGACCTGCAGATTCCACGCCAAACTCCTTTTGTAAGGTGTGGTGCTCCCTTCGTGGTTTTTCCAGTTAAATTGCATCTGAAAACTTGGTTGGTCCTGCAAAGTTTCTTCCACTCGCAATGAAAAGCGCTCACTGGGTGAGTCAGGGCTGGATCTGAGCCCCAGGTAACTATAAAGTAAGTTGCCATGTGTGCTTACGGCTGCTCTCAAACACAGGGCGCTCTTCTATTTTTACATATGAAATAAAACTATGGCTCCCACCAATGGTCTAGACGCTGGTATCATAACCAGTGCTCTCTAGACTTATTTAGACCCGTATTGCATTTATTACAGCTCCTGTGTTTTTCCATCAATGGAAATGGAATTAGCATTTCAACTCTTCAGCTTCTAATAGTACCACCAACACTTGTCTGCTATCAGGGAAATACCCGACCGTTGCCATTCAACAATATTGTTTGCGAATAGACAGTCTTTGTCTTGGTTTGCATGATGGATTTAAACAACTTCACCAGACTAACTAGGAACTGTTTCTCATTTTCATTTCTGCCAGGAATCACAACCACCTACCCGAACGTTCAGCCCGACGAAGGTTAGAGGGATCCCGCACTAAAACACCAGGGCAATATACGTCCTGCACAGTCTGAAAGGTCGTCAACACCTTCAAGAGTCGTCAGCACCTTCAAGGGTCGTCAAACCTTCAAGGGTCGACAGCACCTTCAAGGGTCGTCAACACCTTCAGGGGTCGTCAACACCTTCAAGAATCGTCTGGACAGGGTGCTGGGCCATCTTGTTTAGACTCTGCTCTTCCTAGAAAGGTTGGACTAGATGATCCTTGAGGTCCCTTCCAACCTGTGATCCTGTGATTCTGTGAAAGGTAACGTTAAAACAGCGCTTGAACAGCTCTCAGCACGTGGCTTCTGCAACGTGCAAGTGTCATCTGTTCTACAAAATATTGGGGGTTTGATGCTTCTATTACTCTTACTAAACGAGAGGACAGCAGGCTACGTGCTGTAAAACTGCAGTGCTCTCGTTACTCCTTCTACCTCTTTTACAGCTTTCCTGTGTGTTGGCACCACCCAGGGAAAGAAATACCTAAATTTAACTTGCCGCCTCCCCAAATAATTTCCAAGGCTGAAAAAGGGAACTGAAATAACTACCATCACAAGAACATTTTCACAAAAAGAAACGCTTTAGCCTGGTTTCCAAATGATATCCAACCGGTGTCTTGCTTGGAAGGGACAGCTACATTTTAATAGATTCATTGGTTATTTCTTTTCTGCCTCTGTGTTCTCAGTGATAAAGGATACATAGGTAGAACTGATGCCTGGGTGAGCAAACTGTCATGGAACTTCTCCAATTTAGAGGGATGAGTTAATTTTCTTTTTCTTTCCAATGCTACTTCATGCATCATATGACAAGACACATCTGTTCAGTGACTAATATAAAGGGAATATCCCATGTGTGTAAGCGGCACAAGCCTGCCTCACACTCAACCTTTCTGAATTATTTTTTTTTTGAGGGCTGGTTATGCAATAAATAAATGGGGACAAATTCATCCCAGGGAAGAACTTTTAGTCGGCTCTGAAAGCAGCAATTTGGCTTGGAAAAATATCCAACATCAAAATAATAATGAGTGCATGTTAGTGCTGACAGTCCTGGAGACAAGAATTCTCCGTGCATCCAGAGCCAACTTCTCAAGTCCTCTCTCCTTCATATCTTAGCTCTTACATATGGAAAACCCTCAGCAGAGGGGGTGGAGGATGGGAGTGGGAAGGGTTTGTAAGACTAAATGCCTCGAGATTTGGCTTTCAGCGAACAGGCATGCCAGGCCTCGAAAACCAGTGGTGAGGAGGTCGATGGCGCCCTTCGCTGTTTGCTCCACTGCTGATCCCGAGGGAGCCCACGGGGAAAGAGGAGGGTAGAGAAGAGGGGCCACTGGTGTCTTCGTGCTGGCTAAGGTGCCAATAAAGCACCAGACATTTGCTTTTTGCAATCCATAGGCTGGTTCTGTAGGACCTCCCTGTAGGCCACGGAGCAGCCAGCTGAAGTGAATGGCATTTGGTCTGTGCCATCTGGAGTTGTCAGTTTAATGATGTAGGACTCAGGGAACAGTTTAATAACTAAATCTAGCCAGTAGCCCTAGCAGTCCTTGGAGCTTTGCAATACTTTGAAACAGTTGTGCAATAAAGAGGAAAATAAGAACGTATTGAAAAGGAGTATTTCATCAACTAGAGGCTGGGGAATAAATCACAGAAAACCATGTACTGAAAGTAATGTATCTGCTAGATTTGGCTGGACTTTGGGATTTGTTTTTCTTTTTTTTCTATTCACAAATCGTTCATCTGCAAATTGCGGTCCACAGCTTCAAATGGTGTATAAGTGCATCATGCCGCTGAAGTTTATGAAGCAGTGTCACCAGCGGAGCTCTGTTACTTCCACTAGCTGAAATGTTGCCCTTATGTATGTTTTTATGACCTTTTTCATTATTCTTGCTTGTTTGATGATGACAATATATTCCTTCCTTTCTGTAAGTGACCTGCTATGTCTTTTGTTCTCCTTTTTGACAAATTAAAATTCAGAACCGAAGTAATCGCTGGCATAGCAGATCTCTTGGGATAAGGGAGGGGAGTAGCCCAGGGAGAGAGAACAGTTATAGAATCATAAAATCGTTTAAGTTGGAAAAGACCTTTAAGGTCTTCGAGTCCAACCATTAACCTAACACTGCCAAGTCCACCACTAAACCATGTCCCTAAGCACCGCGAACAGGCTTAGCTCATAGCTGGATAATCTGCACATGAATCACCATCCATTGCATGAGGAATTGGATCTATGGAGTCCATCTCCACCACCTCAGCCTCTGTAGCACGGGCATTCGGGAGCTCGGCGAGCACTGGGGCAGTATTGCTGGTGGTAATGGCAAAAGGAGGACAATTGGTTGGTCCTAGGAATGTTGTAGAGCTGTAAAAGTTCTTTCCTCTTCCAAAGGTGAGGCAAAAAGTTGAGTGCTGAATGATTTGCTCATTACTTTGCTCGAGTAATTTTGGAAGGTCTGTCTTTTCTCTTTCCACAGGTGGGTTTTAATGTTCTAATCTGGGGGTTATTTTAACACCCAGCCCACTCCCCCCAATGGAGCTCTGGCATATGATGACATTTAAACGCGCTTTGTTGTAAATAATAGCCTGCTTTTCCAGACTTGTTTAGAAATAGGATATTGTCCCTAGCTGACCGTTTCCCATTAAGAGTTTTGGTTTTTACAAACTATTTCTAACAGTCTGCAATCAGCCCTAATGATTATCAGCCACAAGCTGTAGATTAAGCAACTGTGCCATTCCTGTGTTAGCCTTTGACTGAAGCCGTGCCTCAGTTTTTACTGATCAGCACTATGGGTTTATCCTGCTTAGACACTCCTTTCAAGCACGCAGGCAGTCTTTACCGCGTCAGTGGAAAGAAGAGGGTAATATTGTGAATGGCAAGGTTCCAGTTCTTCATAACTGAAGTCGTGGGATGATTGCCTTTTGTTTAAATGTCAGAGGATCATAGATGTCAGAGACGAGAAATGGCCTTTTAAATCATCAAATCTGCATCACAGCATGGAATTCACAGAAAATCAAGGCAAGAGTGACATTGGGTGAGCGTCAGTGTTATCCCATTGGAGTTACAGTGAATTAGCAGTTCTGACTGACACCCCAACCAAACCCAGCTGATGGAGGGGCATGTGGCATGAAGTATTCACTGAAGAATTTTACTGAACAACACATATGGCCGTATTTCATATTTCACGGTTAAAGTAATATGAAACATGTTAGGAATTAACATGAACAAACTTTGGAGGCCAAGCTAATCACAATACTTTAAAATATAGGCAATGAACCATAACCTGGATATAAAATATTTCCCAATAGCTACCATAATACAACCAGCTGTACTCCGATTCTCTTGCACCGGTTAGCTCTTACACTGGAAATAACTTTAAGATCGATGCTACTGCTCGTGAAGGAAAGGACTGTTTTTGGTATAAACCAGCACAGCTCTGTTGGCAGCGACACAACATCCACTTCTACCAGCTGAGAATCAAGCCAGTATTTCTTTAATACTAGTTATGTAACCCAGAATAACTGTTACCCTTCTGTCCTTAATCTTGCTAATTACAAACGAAGAATACGTCTATATTCTTATCTTCCTGGGCGTTGCTCAAGCACGGAGTGGTTGAAGAGTTTGCTATCTAGATGGTGAGGCTCAGTTTGCTTCAAGCGAATTAAGACCTAAAGCTGCACTGTGAGGTTGCAAAGTTCTCCTGTCCCTGTTTCAGAGGTGGTAAAAAAGGAAGCTTTGGAGAGTTTAGTTGTCTTGGTATGTGAATTCTCTGGCAGAGCAGGAAAGAAAAATTATTTTTCCTTAGTTTACCCACAGGATTAGCTTCTCTCTCTTTTGCTCTACACTTATAATATTCTCTTTCTTTTTTCTTTTTTTTTTTTTTATCATGGGTTAAATCTTTTTGATTCTTTTTTTTTCATTTTGTGTTTTTCAGAAATGCGCTTTGGCAGGAGTTGTGATTTTTTGGTTAGTAATCCACTTATTTTGTGGTTTAGAAAATATCTCAAATAACAACTTGGACATGTTGTTGACTGTCATTGTTGGCCGCTCATGTGGCATGAGGAACATGCAAGGAAACACGTCCTTTCATGTTTAACCCCCCCTTCCCAAACAAAAAAGTGATCCACTTCCTACCACGTGCATACCTTTAGGGTTGGAGAGGAGCTGCAAATTTCATATAAAAATGCTCACAGGTATGTAACCCCGACAGGTAGATATAACCACAAAGATATGCATATCATTATGCCTTTGTCTCTCTCTTCCTGTGTTTCCGTACAAGTAGGTGTGTATCTCTGTCTTCACAGGCAGACATAAAGATACACCTTTTTAACTGAAGGGGTATTTTTTCCAATAAATATATTTGCCTGGTGTCTGCATTTTCATATACTGCAGCTGCGACGTAGCTCAAATATTGATTAGATAAAAGCTCACTTTTTCTTTCTTTTCTTTTCTGTAAACTTATGAATCGATGGGAGCATTTTTTTCATAATCCATAGATTAAGCCAATATGCCTTTTTCTCAAGGATGAGGAAAAGAAGCTGAGCAAATAGCAGCTGTCTTTCAGTAAAATGCATATGATGGCCGTAGGATGTTTGAGGATGTCAAATTTCATTGCAAACAACAAGTTTATTTGCATACGTTTGTTCATGCTTGTGGTTACCAGGATAAAATCTGCACTGAAGATGAAGGCTAAGCCCTTAAAGAGCAGATGTATCATATATTTGGAGTAAGCTTGCTGTATATACTTATGGTACATTCTATAGGTCCCAGTCAAGATCTTGGCTCCCTCACGCTAGGCACTGCATAAACAATTTGCGAGAGCCTACTCTTCTCCAAGGAGCCGAAGTAGGCCAGGGAAGTCATTCGACAGAGGAAGAATTATTAGTTCCTTTCCACAAATAGAAAAACAGGCAGAAGATGAGGAAGTGGCTTGCCAAAAATCATGTATAGCTAGGGTGACAGACAACCCAGATCCCCCAAGTCTCCACCCAATGCTTTAAAACAGAAGTTCAGAAGAAATGGCTGCATATACCTCTATAAAGTAGAAGTTTGGAGTCTCAACTGGGTTTTCGGTCAACTCAGGTTATGAGCTTGGAGAGCAACAAAATTTGAGTGGGGACAGAATGTGAGGGATGCAGATGTAGTCAGGTTTTATCGGCCTGTTGGAAAAAAGATGACCAAATATTATTAATGGCAGCGTCGTTATTGAACGTTGCCTGACTAAAGACCGCAGGACTCTAAACCACACTTTCGAGCCGTTGTCTGCTCAGGCCGCCGCAAACTGTTCCACGGAAGGCATGCTGCCCACCCGACATTAGAGCTGCTTCACTTCCTCACTCCGTACTTACCATCAAAGCTATCATTCATGTTCACATGTAACAGAGGAACGTCAGGCTTGAATTCATTATGAAACCCTAGCAGTCGAACTAGCCTAGACAACCGACCTTCTGTTTAGCTGCTTCAATGTACATTTTTATTAGGGAACCAGTATGGACTTCCCACAAAGTGATTCATAGGTCATCTTCCCTAAGCTGCGGTGATTATCGCAATGGCTTCTTGCTTTTTAACCGTGTTCACTTACGGACTGTCATTCAAAGACTAATAAATCTGGCTCCAGTCACTAGACTCTGTGGTGTATATTAGACGACTGGAGAGTCTAAATTGTTCAACCACTGTCTTGTTTAGAGGCTGTTTTCAATGATGCTTTTCCATTATTACAGGCTTTACTAATTGTTTAGTTTTATTGCAGTGATGCTAACAAGGCCCAGTACTGCAGTGGGCAAACGCACAGTAAAATGTCTGTGCCTGAATCCTGACTAAATGCTGTAATACACGGTTAATTAACTCTTACAAATAAATAGAGGGCTGGAATGCTTATAGGACATTTTAGGTTGGGTTGGACCAGTGTGGGTCCTCTTGCAGATCCTCCGCAGAGGTGGAAAACTCCCTTTTAGCAGAGTAAAACTCTTAAGATTCAGAAAGAAAACTTCCATATGGCCTTGAAGAAAATCCTCACACTAGGTTAAGTTGGCTGAATTTGCTTCTTTCAAGTCTTCCTATACGGAAACTGGTTTTCATACCACCTTCTTGTAGATAGAGTAAGCTTTTGGACACACTCAGGCTGTGTTACATCGTTAAATATTGGAAGTCCTGAGAATTAGTCCTTCTACCGATGGCTATTCTCTTTGAAAAGATAATGAGAGGGCGTTAAGCAATGTTTTTTTTGCTTGAAAGCCCTCTCTTGTTCCTTCTAATGGCAAAGCTGCTCAGAAGGTCAGAAAAGCAAAAGGGGAGAAGTGTCTGTGACATAAAACTTCCTGTGATTCCCAGAAATTAATGGCTCACTGATGCAGCTCACAGAACGCTTATGCCAGCACGTTGAAATAAAATACTGAAAGTGTCAGAAAGATGGTCGTCAAACACTCTACAAACATAAAATAAAACGCATTTTAAAAGCCCCAAGGGCAGTATTTGGAAGGATAACCAGGTTCCCAACTCCTTGTGTCCTGCTATGTACCTAACTGATTTAAATCTTCCACATCCAACGTTCCGCCGGCCGTACCTCGGAAGAGTCCTTTAATAATGTTGCTCAAGTTCCATGTTAATAACTAAACTTAGGCTCTGAAGTGGAATGCCTGTGTTAGGGACACAGTTACATTAGGCTTCTCTGGTCGAGTGCAGTTTCTTAGTCACCGGATGCTTCTCTCGTGCTTTTGATGAACCCTATCGGGCATCTTAAAATATGTTGTACTAAATTCAGCACTGAGAGAGCCTGAGGTGTAGCACAGCATCCGGAGGGACAAACTCGGGTTAGCTATTGTGCTGCAGAAAGGCATTTCAGGTTTCGTACAGAAGTTCATACAAATATTGCAGTTGATGTAATTTATTCTAGAGGGATGTTGGGGAACAGAGGGGAGAAGTAGCTGGAAGTGACTGAAGAGCCAGAGCCTAGAACTTCTGACGTGGAGCTGGACGACCAAACCACCGTAATATCCTTTTTTTTTTCCATGTAAATAACGTCTGACGATGAAGGCAGTGGAATTTTACAGTGGTTCGTAAGCAAACTAGATTTTCAGGTTCAGTAACATTACAGATCAGTAGTTGCTGTTTTTGGTTCCCAGGTTAATTTTATGGAATATTTTACATTGTGCCAGACTCTAATTAATTCCAAATGATCTCTGCTTTCCCTTATTTTTTTCCCCTTTTGCATGTTACTGTCTTACAAAGGAACTAAACTCTCAATTTTCTCTAAGACCGGTAATTATATGCGTAAGTGATGAGAAATCTCAAGCTTTTTTCGGCAAACCGATTACAGATATTTGGGATAAGGATAATACACTTCCTTAAAAATACATTAAAAACTCATTTAAACAAAAGTAAATGAAATAACATTGCTAAGCTACTAAAGAGAAATTTCAAGGTACAGGTTTAGAGGGCGCAAAAACCTTGGGTTTTGCATGATATTTTCAGACTATAATTTCTAATATATCTCAAGGAATCGTGACATTTTTTCAAAGCAAACTGTTTCTGCTATGTCAGCTTGTTGAACTAAATATTAGTCTATGCGCAAACTGCCTTGGGTGAAGCACTGTGTAGTTTTAGGGTATGTTCTTTGCATTCGCTTTTTGTAAGAATGCTTGGGATAAAAATCAACCTGGTAGAGACAGTTGAGTTTTCAACAACTTCAGCTAGCCCTTAGTAGCATCCGCTTAACCTGATGTAGCTAGCGCCAAAAGATGCCTATAAACCTCTGAGCGTGTGAACCTGTTCCCTTTCGCATCGGACACGTGGAACCAAAGTGGAGATTAAGTCCTGTAGATGGAAAGATTTGTACTGGCGCCTCCGCGGGTCCACTGAGAACAGCCTAAATGACTACGGACGCTTCCTTCAGCTTCCTCAACCACGGTTGAGGAGAGAAGAACGTGTACAACCTCCGCTTGTTGCGACTTGGCCCGTGCCAGAAAAATTGCCTTCCATCTCCCCGCTTCGTCGCTGCATTAATCAACCAGCACTTTGCTCGGATCTCCCTCTTCACTGCCGCTTCAGCCTTGCAGCTTCTTTTAATCACGTTAACATGCTCGGACTTATTAAGCTCCCGAATCACAGGGTCCCTAAGCAGAGGGCTGAAGAAGTTGCTGGGGCATCTTTCGGTGGCGAAACGCTCGCCCTGCCCTTGTGTCAGGAGGGTCAGCCACCGTTCCAGGCTGGTCCTCGTGTCCCGCAGGGGCAGCTATCGGAGTCAAGCGTTAGGGTATATCTGCAGGAGGGCTCTGCCAGGCTGGAGGAAGCTATGGCCTATAGGGATGGTTCATATTCTGAATTTCTGGGATCACAGACCTGCTGTCTGAAGTCAAAGACTTTTGCCAGAGGTGGTGCAGCAAGGTTTCTCTGTTTGCCTGTGTTCTTCTGTCTGTTTTCATTCCCGTCTTTATCATGCCAGTGATTTCCTTCACTCGCCTCATTTGTAATAACGATAACATTGTAAAAGCCTGCCCTTTCAAAGAGTGGGAGCCCTTTGAGTAATAGACCTGCTCTGCTGAATCAGAGCCCTTTTCTTCCTTTCCAGTGCAGTCTTCTTCCCATCCTGCCTCCCTGTTCAAGAGCTGTGCCAGGTCCCAAATGACAGCATGAAGCCTTTCTTTAAAACAAGAGTTTAAAGGGACAAAAAAAATAAAAGAGAAAAAATTCGGAAGGCGAAGGCTAGAAAAGCAAAGCATTGCTGCCTTTCTGTGTGCATCCTCCCCCTCCCCTCTGGGAGCCAGGAGTGGAGTAACCAAAGTAAATGGATGAGACTTTAATTCGAACAAGTTGCTGGCATGGCTCTGGGCCAGCGTCCCCCCCTGCGCCGGCTCCCAGGCCCCCAGGAAAGAGCAAGGCGGGGGTGGGGGCTGAGTCAACAGCTCAGATGCACTTTCTCAGCAGTCAGCTGGGAAGTCCATTCGGGTTAGTCTATTTGAGTGGGATTTCTGTCTCTTCTCATTGATCTGTTTTGGATACCAGGCTCCAGTGTTTTCATATCCAGTCATGAAACAGGAGGCAGAGGGGTAAAAGGGCTGAGGTGAAGGAGAGTGCAGATGCTGAAGCAGGCAGGGTCTGCAGCATGGAGCAAATGTGGAACATGCCTGAGAAGAGGGGAGTGAAAACATGGAAAGGGTAGAAAATAGTGGGGGAGGTGGAGAGAGATCAAAGAGGAATATGGTAATGGAAGAGTCAAAAAAGGAGGAGGAAAGAAAGAGGAGAAGAGAGACCGCAAGGCACGGGGGCAGGTCTAAATGGCATAGGGCTGCAGCGCTTGGGTTATCGGACATGCCGACAAATAGCCGTGGCTGGGAACTGGGGGACCGTCTCGCTGTGTGCGCTGAGAAAGCAGCAGGCTTTTAATTAGAGACTGATTAAGAAGGGGAGGAAGAAGAATAAGGGGATGATGCAGCAAGGGACCAGGAGGGTGACGCAGTAGCGGCGACAGAAAACAAAGCATGGGTGTATACAGGCGGAGGGATGGGCAGCGGACACAACCGGCAGGCCCAGAGTTGTTATAAACATCCTGCCTAGAAAGAATCTTGCTTTTTCAGATATTTCGGTCTGAAACCGTTCCAGCTAACATCTCTGCAAATAACAAATACTGTAATGGATGTTTACCCTACTTCCCCCCCTGCACACACACATTGTCAATCATGGTTTTGGCTAAACATTTTTATGCCTATTCCCTCTTTCCTAAAGTTGTGTTTATTATTACAACTAAACAGTGAATTTTCTAATAGCCTTTTTATACAGCCTTTTAAGCGTCTTCTCTAATAATCCAAAGAAAATTCTCATAAACTCAGCTTTAGCGAGAGAGGGGCAAGATTGCTTGGGCAGATTAGCCAGGCGCATTTTCACTGCTGTATATGTTTTACAGAGTATGATCACTGATAGCTAATGCAGGACTAGAAAGCCAGGAGCAGGATTTGCACGAGATATTCAGCTGCTAAGCTCGGTTACCATCAACTTTATGTGCTTATTTACATATTTGGACTGAAATAGCACCCTAGTTTTTTATTCCCTTATAACTTCTAGACAGTGAAAAGTGTTTGCTTTTAAATCCGTGGGTAAGAGCATGGGATTTAGGGATTTAGAGCACGACCATGTAGTCCTCTTTTGTATCACACTGAGCAGGAACTCAAAGAAGCTTTACCAGTGACTTTATCTCCAAAAGAACCTGTTTCTCCATCGCTTCACACTGTAGAGAGTCATTAGCACTCATGAAAATTCCTGCCTTATAATTAGAGTAGAAATAGTCCACGCTCAGTGTTCCTGAGCCTGACGGCATATTTCCTGCCAGAGGTTAACGACAAGGCACTAAGCTACCTGCTCAAAAATTGCACTTACGCTGTAAGGTAGGAGAAATCGGAAATCATTATCGTGGGTAGCTTTGCTCCACAGTGAGAATTAAAGGTTCCATTAAGTTTGTGGTCATCGAGATGCCATCGGTCTCTAATCGCATCCTGCTTTGACGCTGAATGGGGTTTGTTTTCCAGTTCTGGGAGCAGTGCACTCAAGTCCCTTCCATTTGGCATGTTGTTTGCGTACCCTTTGGCCGTTCTTAGAGAAAGCTGCCTTTTGATGAAAAAATAATGACAGTACTGATAATACCTGGATCTTGGGTACTGCCTCCCACAAGTCCTTTTCCAAGTGTTTGATATTGCATTTAAAGTCCTTGAACACATCGCTGCTATAGACCTTTGTTCCGCAAGGCCGCAGTGCCCAAAGTGAGAAGGGGCAGGTTTATGCTGCAGCAAGAGTGATTCAGGTTAAATGCTAGGAAAAACATCCTAGTGATAAAGCAACAAACTTTTCAAAAGAACTTCATATAAGTTCACAAAGAATTTATTGCTTTTCAAGAGCATTTCCCAGCCCAAGCAGTCCTTATGAGCAGGCCTAACAAAAACTGCTTTTGGAAATGACACGGACAAAACTGCTCCCGTCTTGGAAGAGGGTACTGGATGTTGACCTGGAGCTCCCTTCTGACTCTGCTTCTATGAATATCCCCACTTTATACATGGGAAACTAAGACAGAGAGCAGTGAAAGGCCATATCCAACGTCATGAAGCAAAAGTGCAAGTAGAACTTAGGTCTCTTCTCTGTGGGGGCAAGCAAAATGAGGGAAAACAACAAAAAAAGAAAAGTAAATAATGGATTCATTACAGGCTTCGCCTGCCTCTCAATTCTAGGCTTTCCTGCATTTCCTCAGCCATATTTGAAAGGAATCTTTACCTGCAGTTCAAGAGTAGGCCAACTAATCCAGACCAACTTCTCTTCTATCCTAGCCCCTCAAAATCCCCTTGTGTGGACCAGCATACCCATGTATAGCTGGAGGAATGCTTGTTTCTGGGCCATTTCGCCTGTACTTGCTCGATGGGTAGCGCGCAGCATTTGTGCAGTCCCAGGTAACGCCAGCTTTGGGCAATTTGAACTGTGACGGCAGCGAGGCACTGCCTGAATGGAAGAAATGGTTTGGCCCATGCGATTTTTCCCAAGCCAATAAAATCTATTTTATTCTTTATGAATTTTTTGGTCACTTTCAAACAATAATTGGAAATGCAAAAGCTATACGCTGGGCAGTTAAGGATTAGAAGGGAATGTTGTTGGTTCTTGCACTATTAGTGGTTACCGCTCATTTGAAAATAATCGCAGCCCAAGATAAAATCAGATTGCAATTGCAAATTTGGTTCAAGAACGCTGTTCTCATTTTGAGGTTACAGTCACTGTCCTCTCCAGTTTTAGCATCGTTTGGTATTCACGAACTTGAAATTAAGACAAATGCTGCTGGTTTTGAACTGGGTTCCAACCATCAATCACCAGGGCTGCTGGTGAGATTCTCAGCTCGGATAAGCTAGTCTGTCTCTCCATTACCTTCCTTATGTACCCGAGCCTGGTGTTAGTGTGCAGCTTATCAAGAACTTATTGAGATAACAACTAGAACCTTCTTCCCACTGAATCCAAACTTCTGTTGAATTTGGAGGGAGAAGCAAGAGGATATTGCATGTAATTAGCCCGTGGATGAAATTCCTACTGAGGTAAGCCTGAACCAAACCCCAACCTGCACACCCCTAGATGTAGAGGGGAAAGTGAAAAGAGAGGCGTAACCTGGATCCGGTTTCAAATCAAGCTGTACCCCACCCACGTAATGTGCTAAACCAGAAAAGTTTAGGCTTTGGGACTGATAGAAAATTCTTTTGAAACTTTCTCCTCTCATTTTCTTATATAAACTTGAGTTTTCAAACTAAATTGAAAACATTCACTGAAAGCATGTTTGCCTCAATTTTTTCATATTTTCACCAGAAAACAGCGAATCCAGTTTTATCTGCAAACAAACAGCGTCAACTTTTTGTCAAAAAAATAATAATCACAAACTGGAAAATAATCAGTTTTTGATGCAAAGTCATAATTTTCCATGGGAAAACCTCCAGATTCCATTTCAGAGCCTGTCAACATTCTAAATGAATAAAACAGATACAGGCAAGCTTTAAACTAGCTCGCTCCGGTACCAGTAAAGTCCAGTACTGGCCGTATGAACTCAACATAGACTACTCTACCCACTTCTCCAACAGAAATCAGCTACATGCACAAGCTCTGATTAATCCACGTCGGACAATGGCTCTGAGCCACCCTTTCCTTTGCCTCTGGCCAATATCTTCAGAAAAGCATTAATGAACTCAGTAATAAAATTAGTTAATCATGGCCCATTCTGTCTTCAGTACCAGATGTTATATGGAGTTGTAGGGGGATCACTGCCAGCGAAGAAATCTTATGGGTTTCGCCCTGTCGGGGAGCTTTATTCTGCACCTGATCTCTTCTCTGCAGCTTCTTCAGTGCAGAGGATCTGCAGATGAAATGAACCACCGGTTTTGCTTGCTTTGTAACGAGGAGCAGCCAGCGTCCCCGCTTTGGGGGATCTGAACCTGACGGATTCGCAGGCCATCAGGCGGGAAGTGTGTGAGGAAAGCTGAGAACGGGGCCCGGATCGCCGCTACCTCCCATCGCTTAACAACAAAGTGATATTTTCCCTGCGCAGGAAATTGGATCTCCGTCGTTAGAAGCAAGACAGTCTAGAGAGCAATTGCCTCTCTCCTGGCCAGACATATGCCAGTAAGTGTTGGCGTTAGGCACAAAGAGAAAAGGACAGAGATTTTCCTATTGACCTTTGCAAGCTTTAAAAAGGCTCCCGTTGGTAATGTTAAAGGCAACATACATTATTGTTCAAAAAAAGAAGTCCCTCTAGCAAGTTCCTGATGGAATAGTGGTGTTTACTTAAGGAAACTGGGTAATCGCAAAGGTTATTTTTTATTGGGTGCCATCCTTTTTAGCATCCTCGTACACAGCCGACGTCAATGTGTGTCATTAACAATGACTTGTAAAAGGATACAGCAGTTGCTAAGGAAACCTCCGTTGCACAGGAGCTAAACAAATAACAGCAAATTAAGCAGGGAGCAGAGGCCACGAAGGGCCTGATTCTGCAAATCTTTACCCACGCAGGCAGTCTTAGGCTGCAAAACTGGTCTCTGGACTTTGCTAGGAGATGCTCAACCCCTCACGTGAGAAGAAGTTTGTAGATGCAGGTCATCAGAGACACCTCAAACTTCTGTGCATTCACTAGAGCAGATCAAAGGCAGCCTGCAGTAGAAATAACACATAGCTATTTCTGGTCTCTGAATAGAATTAATTGTCGTTTGAAAGCATCTGTGTAATCTTTGTTGTGATATTAATTTCACTGGGAGATGCTAGCAGGAAACATCAATGTATGTGGCCTTCAATCCTCCGTTAATCTTCAGGAAGTGTAGAGCAGATTAGACACCTTTAAGCATTAATGAGATGTGTCCTTAGGACATACCCAGGTATCGCTGGGTGTTTCAAAGAGAGATTTTCAGGGAAGTTCGTTCTCGGAGGCGGCGGTTGCTGCTTTGACTTACGGGCTGGATGGGTAAGTCAGTAGGAGCCGTATTTCCAAAGAACGACACCCCAGCGTTACAAGAGTTCTGCCGAGATGCTTTGAAATCCTTTTTGCCTGTGAAAGAGAAACAAAAATATTAGTTCAGCAGAGACTTTCCTCCATGCAAAATCCTCTTCTTTTTCAGGGCGCGGGGTAGTTTTCACTTCACGGTGATTGGACAGGATCAACCACGAGAGTCGGTCTTACAGAAAGGCACGAGGACGCACAGCCTGTGCGTGGCCATGCGACAGCTCCGGGCGGAGAAGGCTCTGCAACACCTCCGGGTGACTCATCACACACCACAAAACAGCCCCAACAGCCTGCAACAAATGCGAGGTCTGTAGCACAAAGCAGGGAATGGTAACTGGAATGTTATGGGAATGAGTAGATCAGAGAGGATGGCATAGCCCTTCAATGGCAGATATTTTTTAGCTGCATCCAGGTAAAAATAACAGGGTCTTACGACTGCTAGAATTAACACCAAAAGAGGCATTTCAGTACAAAAACCCACAAAGTTTCTGACAGTGAGGAATAGCCTCGCTCCACTCGAGGGATTTGAAGTGGTTTATTGAAGTTGTGATTTTAAACTAGTTTAGTTAAAGGGTTGCAAATTGCTGAGTAAACATTGATTCTTCAACTTCAATCAAATTTGTTTCAGTTCAGTTCAAGCCAGGAAGGAGAATATTTAGCCTATGCCGGGATAAGCCACTGCAACCAAAATACTAGTGACCATTGTAAATTTGTATCGGTTTAAGTCAGGCAATGTGGGAGTCTGTAAGTAGACAGTGAGATCTTTAGACTAAAGGACTGTTTCTTATGCACATTTCCACTAAACCCAGGACAATGGGACCAGGATTACAGGGTGTTACCATGATACAAATGAGACACAGTATTAAGAAAAACAAGTGTTGCCATAGAAACA
Source organism: Anhinga rufa (assembly GCA_013400875.1). Lineage (NCBI taxonomy): Eukaryota > Metazoa > Chordata > Aves > Suliformes > Anhingidae > Anhinga > Anhinga rufa. The sequence goes on from VZTV01093969.1 coordinate 38,826, forward strand.
GCTGATAAATGGGCACATGCAAAAAATTTGCGCTTAATTTGCTTGTTTAAAAGGGAGGGGAACTATTTTGATCCTGCTTAATTGCAGCTGATCCTATTTAATTGCATTTTCTTCTACCAAGTCCAATGCAGTGTCACAGTTGGAGCAGCAGGATAAAACTCCAGTGATCTGTAATCTTAGGTCCTGCCACTGGGAAACTGAGACAAGGACAGATGACTGTGCTAGCTCCCACCAGCTTATTAACTTATCCTGGCCTCAATTTCGCCCATTCAGAAGAGTGACTGTATAGCAGGAAAAATGAAAATTAAAAAAAAAATAAATGTATGAGGGAAAAATTGTTTGCTCGCCTGCTTTGCTGGAGTGGGAATAAGATCGGGTCCTGTGGTTGCAAAGAAGGGAGGTCGTCTTTTCCTATTTGTCCTTTGCAAGGTGCTAATGCTGATTTTAAGGTCGCAGGGAAAAGAGCTCCGCATTTAGCAAGGCGGAAAAACATCAGCTAAGTGTGGAGAATCGGAAACCTGATTTGAATAAGAGTAACCAGATTGTAGGAACTTTAAATAGAATGGCAACTAATGTAATTAAAATGAAAAGGTTCAAAGCACATTAAAGGGCATTAATATGCAATAAGGAAATTCTTAACTTGCTATATCTCCAAATCCACAGTCCTGAAGGTGAAAGGAGCAGTGCCCATAAAAGCCATTCTTTTGGGGAGGGCATTGGGTTCAGTGCATGAGAAAAGTTCAGTCGCAAAAGCCTTCCATGGAAAGTTTGGTATTGCAGGACATTTCGCATGATAGAGGCTTGATAACAAGCACTAGGCACGCTCAAGTCGTGCAGCAGATTCACGTGTGAGCTAAACAAACCTTCATCTTGCTGTGTGATGCACATGAGCAAAGTCCTTCAGTCTCTCAAGGTCTGCCAAGGCAGATAAATGTATAAATAGAACCGAGAAAGGGCCACACTGGTTCAGTAGTCCAATTGCTCTCCTGAGCTCTCTCCTGTAATGGCCGGTACCAGCTGCTTTGAAAGAAAGCGTGTTCTGCAGCGAGCAGCTCTGAAATAACCTACCTTCAGGGAATTTCCTTCCCAGACTCCCTTGTTAGATGTTAGCTTAACTCCTCATAACAGATTATGCCCCTAAATATAGCTTCATTTCAGCAGCAGATTGTTTTATTTTAGCAGTAGAAATGGAGATGACTTTTTTGGGGGGGGCTGTGGAATGGCATTAATAGCATCGCTAGTCTAACATTTTTCAAAGCTTTAAAAAACTAAATGAAAAATTCCCATCACATATTATCCTTTCTACATTGAAAGGATTAAAACCAGCTAGTCAACACAAGCCCTGTATGTCCTAATTAACTCCTTTTCTTGTAGCTTTAAACGATTCGTTTAAGCTCCCTGCATAAATACATATTTCACCTAAAGGAACTGGAATTTTGCCATGGATACCGCTCCAAGAAGGATTACACCTCTGGGCATCAAAGTAGCTGGGCAAATACAAACTCTGCGATTTAAACTCCACAAAGATAGCAAGAAATGCTCGGAAGAGGAGCAGAAAACGGGAGCTGGGAGATGGCAAATTCTCCTTGCTGGGACAGAAATGTTTCTGTTCGGAGGTGTCACAGCCACCTCTGGATGGGGAGGCAAAGACCACACGCACTCGCTCATACCTACACACAGGCTCCGAATACTCTCACAGGAGCTATTGCCAAGCATATGGTTAACAGATTAGTTTTTAGACAGCGTGTCCCACGTACAGTAACTGCCATATGCCAGATCCCCCAAATTAAAGACTTACATTTCTCTCGCGCGGTGACAATGCAACTTGTTCTCCTGCAGGAATCCTCATGTCCCTCCTCAGGGTGCGGTCCAGGGAAGGCTGTTAGACGGGGGTTTGGACCTTGCATTCATCAAAGGCTGCTGGGACATACTGGTTTTCCCGGTGTTGGTGTTTCAACTCAGAAATGCGGTATGCTAACTGTCTGTTTTAACTATAAGGATATAGTTCTCCTTGAATTTTAAAGGAGTGCAGCTAACAGAATACCTCTTAAATATTTGCTTTCTGTGATCTGCTTTTTTGCCTTTTGAAAGAAAATCTTAAAAAAAAACCCCAAACGCTCAGCTTCCAGTCTCAGTGGAAGTTGTTTCCTACAAAGATAAATGAATAGACGTGAGAACAGAAAACATATACCCGTTCTAGTTACGTCCTAGGTATTTATGTTGTTGCAGCATAAAAACCCTCCAATTTTAATCCCACATAATGGAAGATGATCCTCCTAGGGATAATATTAGGCGGGAACTATAAGAGTCCATCCACAGCTTCTTAAAAATAATAAGCTCATGGCTGAATTCTCTGCTCGGGGATTTACAAGTGTCTTGAAGTTTCTATTGGACAACAGTTTTATCCAGAAAGGACAGTGTTTCCCAAACTGGAAAATATCTTCTTGCTACAGCAGAGAGATTTCTCCCTCCTCTTCCCCTTGGTGTTGATTCCTTTACTGGGGCTCTCGCCAAATCTGCATGGGACAGGAAAGACAGAGAGGCTGTCCTTGGTGAGGGAGAAAAGGGGCCCGGACACAGTGCCATGGCAGATGTCATGAGTAGGAGAAGCGAGGGATGCGTCTCGGCTTTAATGAATAACAACAAATCAGCAACGATGGGTGAGATCTTTGGCTGATGTACGTCCATAGACCTAAGTCAGCGAGTGGACCCAAAGGCATGACACCACATACGCTGCTATTTTTGTTGTATCTGCCTCTGGCCTTCTGCATAGTTTTTAGCAGCAAAACCGATTTTCCACTTCTCTCAACTTGCCTGCTAAATCACACGGGTTTCTCCTATTTTATTATGTAACTTCATTGTCTTGAAGCAAGAGATGAATCCCAATGATTTTCTTTCTCCTCCCAGCTGCTATTTGCTATTCTATTAAGGAAAGCCAAAACCCAAACACAACCCAGATGCTAATGTGAATTCTAGAGACGCTGGTAGGATTCAGTGTTATAGTTTTTAGCTGAGAAACCAGAATATTCTGAATCAAGGGATGGAAATGTAACTGAAACCATTTCCAAAGGGAGGCAAAATAATGTTAAAACAGTGGATAACTAGGAAGTTTTTATAATTGCATCAATTAGAGATACGACCACAATCCATTTTGCATTTGAAAGGAAATGAAATAGATGCTCTGGGTTCGAATATCATCACATTCTGGCGCTATTACTTGATATGAAAGACATCTTTGGCCCTGAAGGCTTTACAAAAGTCTCTTCTGGATTTGTCGGGGCATGAAATGAAGTTCCTGCTGATTCTAAGCGTATCTTTCATAGCCCAACATGTAAGGGTATAACGTTGGCTGGTCTGAAAATGGAGATGACACCAGACTTCTCAGTGTCATATAAAGGAATGGCCTTCTGGATTTCACAGAAACTACTGAGATTTCAAAAGGAATGTATTTGCTTCTGATTAGAAGCCCAGACCAGAAGTAGGAAACTTATGCAACAGAGTAATTAAACCAAATTCCTCTCAGTCCCTGTGCGCCTTATGTCCCGTCAGGCAGGAGCTTCCATTTTAACGAGCCGTGTTTGTCAGCCAGGGTCTCGTGGTGGGTAACGCCGTGAGAGTCAGCGGGTCTGTGTTCGTTCGTGCCAGCTGAGAACGTCTCTAGGTGACACCAGAGGGTGAAAAACCCAGGCTGGAACAGAAAGCAAGGCAGAAAATATCAGTGGCATAGAAAAAAAAAATGGAATAGTAAGTCTTAATTGTGACATGTAAATTATATGGCATTAAGCTTATGAGGTCTCTGTATTGAATCCTCAGTGGGACTGGAATACTTGCCCAAACTCAGGGTACTGCTCATCCATCAGGTGGAAAATAGGTTCATCAGGCTCAGGATTTTTTAAGTGTGATACAATTTTGCCTTGAATTAGCCCACTCCCTTCCAATGACCTTTCTTGCAGCATATTTTGGATATTAAGAAGCGCTGGATCTGGGGCAGAGCAGTTCATCCCTCAAGCCAGGAAGCTGAGATGCAGCCAACTCAGAGGAACGGGTTTTTTTGTTGGGTTGTTTTTTTGGTGGTTTTTTTTTGACTGTGTGCGTTGCCAAAAGATTAGAAATGACAATCATCAACAAGAACGAGAGCCAGGGTAGGACAGGACTGCCTGCAATAACAGAGGGAGCCCCTCTGACAACCCTGGAAACGCTCCTTCAGGGTTCACGGAGGCCAAGGGGTTCTCAACCCTTTTCGTAGGGTGGATGATGTTTTAATACTGAGATTCTCTGCTGAGAACATGATCCCACGGACCCCACCTCTCCTTTCACTGGGAAGAGAGCGAGCTTCAGCAGTTGCTTACATGGGAAGTGACGGTAATGGGAGCGAATTGATTGTAGCTTTAGCTGCCTTTAAATGATTTAACAGCTGGATAGAAGGAGATGTGACTGCCACTGAAGTTGTTCCATTGGTTTTAGGAGCTGGACTGGCTTCCAAGCAGTTGAGCCAATTTAAGAGATTATATATGGTGTCTGTGGGAATCCCAGCACCAACGTGGGACAGTTATCTCCTTAAGGCCCCTTGGAGAAAGGGAGGTGCAGCCAGCCCCCACCGCGCACCCAGGGAAGCGAGGGGGTGATTTTAAGATGCCTTCGATGACATTGACTTTGCCATGTTCACACTTTGCCTTCATTCGAACTGCTGGGGCGACGCTCTGGTGGAAACTCCATTTTAAACTTCCTGCAGCATCGCAGGCTGCAGTGAAGCGGGACGGTGGTTTAGGTAGCCTTTTGCTCTAACCATGGCCTTTTTTATACAAACTAGTAAATCCCAAACTGCATGAAACCTCCCTTGTTAGTATGCATTTTAAGTAGGTAAAGCTTTCAACCAAAGGCCTGAGAAAAATGTGTGCTTGCCCAAAATAAATGTGCTGGCTGTTCCTTGGGGCAAGAAGTTTTGGAGGAACTAGTGGTTAATGAGTTCAGTAGAAATAGTTCTGGAACAAGTGTACCCAAAAACACGCTACAGAGGGAAAAAATCATGAAACTGCAGTTTTCATCGAAATCTGACTTCTTCCTTCAGCAAAGTATCTTTGCATTTCTTGTATTTCTCTCTTATAAATTCCAGCTCTGTCCATTCCTTCCGGTGTGGGTAATCACAGAGCTTTGTGTTATGCTTAAGAGTTCAGAAATCTTTGTCCTTGTCTAAACTTTGCACTACAGGCCTTGTTTATGAGCTGTCTGGAGAGGATCTGTGAATCAATGGAGCATTGTTCAATAAATAATAAAAGCCAGACATGACTAGGTTTCTTTTTATATGAGGCTTTTCCCATAGGAGATAGTATATAAAAATTTCTGATGTGTAAGAACATGGTTTCTTCCTCTATAGAATGTAATTTAAACTCATCAAATTAATTACCACTTTGACACACCGTCACTTGAAGTCATTTGTAACATCACGCGTGAAACATAAAGTTGCTTTGTAAGATGGGACCTTGTTGTGATTTAGATTCTTTTATGATCATGCTGGAGGAAGCCGTAATTAATTTCTGTCAGTGTGATATATAAGTGGCACTTTGCTTGGTGTTCAATACAAAAGGATTAAACAGGCCTTTGTGGCCCACCTCACTCGTGTTGAAGAGTCAGATTTGTCTTATGTCTTTCATCCTGCTCTCAGTTTATCACTCGTATTGCAGTGCAAGGCGTGATGTCTGTCTCATTTAAAATGCCTACGCAGTGGTCAGGGTTAATGTAGCAGAGGTTCAGATTTTATTCGTACTTGCGCAAGACCCAGAGTAGATAGTCCTGCTCCAAAATCAGTGTTTTCTTCTGGTCAGTAACGCTTGGATTCCTCATCACTGAAAACATAGTACTTGAAAACAGAGATATATGGAAGGCATTTGATGATAAAGAGAAGCAAGCCTCTGATCTTCCTGAAATGCTGTTACTAAGCAGTGCAAGCGGTGACAAACCCATTTGCTCTTCTCGTTCCAGGCGTTTCCTGATTTTTTATAAAATATGCCTCTTTTTGAATCAAAGTGCAAAACTGCAGCCTGTGCTCTGCTATTGTTGCTTTCTCTGTACCTCCCTGAGTCAGCCGGTACCCACTGCACAAATCCATCAGCCTCAACATCTTCATTAGTTCGTCTGTTTGAAAGATAAAGTGATCAGGTATGAAAAAGGCTTAAGATAACACAGTATCCTCTCTTGGAATATGAGATAAGTGTTATTAGTAATGAAACATTCCATAAATCACCTTTATCTGCACAGCTGGATGGGACTTAAAGGAGCTGGGTCAAAAAGACAAGTACATATCTTCACCTTTGCATTAGTCAAAACGCCTAAGGCCGGAGTGTAGCTTCACCTGACACAGCTTTCATCACGTTGCCTTGCAGGGCTTGTCTCGTTAGAAATGCTCTTACAGTTCTACACTACTACTACTCCTCGTTGCAAACAGCGATATGTCATTGGACTCCTCCTTTGTCTGCCAAGACTCTATGGTTGTGTCTAAATTTTAGTGGCAACAGAAAGCTCAGGAGTGGGTTTCTGCACACCCAGCGACCCACGCAATCTCTGTCTTTGCTGGCAGTTTGTCTTGCCATAACTCTGTCTCTGTGCATCCTTTTTATGTTTAGGAGGAGCTAAACTGGGAATATCTGCAGGAGGACAACTCTCACTCCAACTACTCATTACCACAAGTAGAATTTGGGGACCTGTGCAAAGGTGTTGCTGAGGCTTTTCCGCTCAGGGATGGCAGCTGAGGCACCCCGGAACCAGATCTGAAGGTGAGCAGCCGGTAAGCAGCGAGGCTAGGGAGCAAGTTTGACTTCAGGCCTGTCTTGGAGGCAATTCCAGGCAGCAGGGCATTCATAGCCTTAGTCTGGGTGATGTGAGGATAGACGTGGCTAAAGCCTGGCACGTCTGTAAATCCATGTGACAGATAAATCCCACCTGGAGCTTTGGGTTGTTATTTTCATTAAAACAACCTCTTTCAAGGATGTGCTGGATTCTTAAGGTTAAGGTGGGAAACAGAATAAAATAGCTGGTTAAAAACCCCACTGTATCTTAACCCAAAGGCCAGTGAAATCCAGGGAATGATTCCTCTTCATTTCAGTGAGGTTTGGGTCTGGCCATCACCTGCCCTATGGCTGGGAGAGAATTGGAGAGTAAACACAAACGAGAAGTGGGCAACGAAGTATGTCATTTCTGTTTGTGATTGGCCAGTGAAGGAGCCCTTGTCCAGGGCATTCAGTGGCGAGATCCACAGTCGTGTTTAGATCGCTCTCAGAGGAAGGCAACTGCATATTTGTGGCAGGCTTTAGTTGGGAAAACTTCAGTCAAGCCTGTAAGTATCTGTTCGGCTCTACCACCATCACCACCAAAAACCATCTGGTATTTTAACAAGCTTGCACTGCAAATTTCCATATCTCCAGAATAAAATTGCATCTATTGGGGGGAAGGAGGAAAAGGAGTCTTAAACCAAAGCATTCAGGAAACCACAAAAAGGAGGCTCTGTGGCTAACATCTGTCTTCTCAACGCAAGCTGGATACACTGGAGTAGAAAGTCTTGCACAAAGTGCAGAAATTGGAAACAGCCTGTACTGACAGCTTCCCCACGAGGTTTGCCAACGACAGAGAACAGCCCCTATTTCCAGCACTGTACTAAGGAGGACAGGGTTGACTGGTGAGGTGCTGAGCGCTCTAATGCACACGAGCATCAGGATGAATAGAGGACAGGAAACAAGTTGCCAAATGGGGCTTTAAAGTCCTTTAATGGAAAGCCAGTTCAGATTCTCATCACACCTCTGGTCTAGCGCAGGGCTGGCTGAAGTCAGTGGGCTTCAGTGGATGAGGCCTTGACCACAATGGGCTTTGAATTGCATTTCCAGAAGGATTTGCGGAAGTGTAGCTCCAACAATTTCAGCATTGTGTCTTCCTCAATGAGCAGAAAATCAGGCCTAATGATGGAAACTTTTCTAAGCAACCTGATACTCCAAAGCCTTCTAAACACAGAAGTAGAGGGATAATAATGGTAATAAAATAAGAGCCATCCTAAAGGCATGATTCAAACTGTTACCAGTTTCATCCAGTCCTTTCTGCCTGCTGTTCACCCTGAATGACTATAATTCCTTTTAAAAAGGGAGCGTACCTAGAAAGTACCTTTTTTTTGTGGTGATCATATGAAAAGGAACATGAAAATTTTTGGAGTGTTCTCCAAGTTCTAGATACGTTGCTCAAATAAAGGGAGACTTCATGAGAGGAGGGCACTAATGTACAGCTGAGATGGGCCACGTCTGGGGGCTCTCCGTAACCCACAAAATGCCTACAGCACATGAGAAATGGCTCTGTTTCAGAGCAATAGAAGATGGCTCCAAAAGCACTTCCATGCTTCTCTATCTCATCCAGGATCGTATGTTTAATTGATCCATCTTCATCAAGTATTTTGCGATCCTCAGAGTTACACAGCAGTACCTTATTTACATTCTCGTTAAGGAAAGCAGATGAAGAGAAGGAAGAAAAGAGAGTGTGAAAGACAGCATCAAAGCAAAAGGGAAGGAGGCTCTTTGCAGAATGTTTTCTCAGGTGTAAGAAAGGGTAGGACTGTTTCTAGCCAAAGACATCAAAGGCAGGGAGCCCCCTCCCCAAGCTCTTGGGCTGGTTGGGTTCGGCTGGGCTTGGCTCGGCAGCTGAGGAGTGACTCAGAGTGACGGGGAGCAATGTTTTTCATGTGTAATCCGGAATGGGTAGGAGCCTTTGTTTGGGAACCTTTGCAACTCCCTAAGTGAGTTCATCCCAGTGAGGTCAGCGGATAAAACATATCAGAGACAGGTGAAGATATCACCCTGACTTTTTAACACTTGTGTTTTTAAATACTTCTTTAGCGCTGCTTGGATTAGTCCTGTGCTGTGCCTGTTCTCAGCTTGGTTCTCTCACCAGCAAGAGGATGCTGAATGCAGCCAAATGGTCTTGTGGTTTCAGTGCTAGCTAATCCAGGACCCTTTTTGTCCACAAACATCCTGTGGACTCAAGTCCTTACATCTTAGACCCTCGTTTGTAAAATGGCGACACCTGCCACGTCCCTGGAGAAGTGACTCGCCCGGGCGCCTGCAGTCCCTTGGGCTGATTTCACTGAGCCCTCATAAGTTACTTCAGAACAAAGACTAAATGACAGTACGTTGCTCAATAGTTACACCCCACAAATGTACGTGGTTAGGAAGAGAATTTTTCTCCCACATGCAACAGGGCAAGATCGTTTGGTTCGTGCAGGAGATTGTATGACACAGCTTCTCCACGAGCAGGGAAAAGAAATACAGTGACACAGGAGATCTTCTCCGTATCCCTACGTCCCTTTGACTAAGGGACAGGGACCGAAGGCACCTGGGGGGAGATAAGGAATTTTTAAGCGTGGGGCTGAGATTTGGAGCACTTTGAAGTTGCATGGGCTAATGAAAAGAACAGTTTGTCCTGGAAAATGGGAAGTCGGGGTGGGACCGCTGGCTCTCGATGACCTGTTGTGTAGCACTGGCTAATTTGCCCATTGTCTCTCCTGTCTATTTAAATCTGAAGCTCTTGGGGGCACCATATGTATTTACACAATGGGGCCACGATTTCCATAGCGCTTGTGCTAATTATCCAACACAAATAATTAATGGATGGAACAAGTTCTGGCTCCAGGGTTGAGCTCCTAACCACCTGCCCTGCTTATGACTTTAGGCCAATTTGATTGCAGCAGAGTGAACACAATGCTGTGAAGAAAACCCAGCAAATGATTCAACTTTTTTTTCTAAATAGAAAGGTTAAATATCCAGTAATCCTAAACCACATCAGCCCTTTTCTTCACCTAGGCTGGCTGCATCCTCCTATAACTGCTAAATGCAAATAGCTGAATCAAATACCAAAACCTTAATGCTGTTAACCACTGCTGGATATTACTGTGTTGCAAGAATAAGAGCGGCAGCAGCAAGCTCTTGGATCAATGCCATCACTTTATTACTTATTACTTATTTTTATATAGCCTTTGGCATGGCAAGAAGTCCTTCTTTAATTATAAACAGGAATGAAGAAGCCACAAGAGGAAATCATACAGTATTGTAGCCGGATAACTGGTACTGCACTGATTACACAGGGGCTCTTATCAAAGCTGACACAGTGCTGGGGCTGTGCAGATATTGTGCTGGAAGCCACAGGCTGTGCGTGGGAGAGAGCCTCGAAGCGGACGTAAGAGCAGTGTAATTCTGCTGAATTGAATTCTCCATGGAGAACTTTTTTGTTTCCTTTTTCTCTCTTTCTCCCTCTCTCCCCCTGCATTAAGGAAATAGGAGAAAAGTAAAGACAAGTCCTGGGAGACGAAGAAATAAGATAAATGTGTAACCTTTTCACTTCTTCTTTCAGCGTGTTGTGGCGGGGGGAGGAGAAACCCCAGTTTGACACAGAGATGAGCTATGGATAACGACAGTTGTTTGTGGAACCATGAGAAAACTCTTGAATCCCATTTAAGTCTCTCCCGAGAAGTGAATAACTACTGTTTGTTTATCTTGCCAAAACCTTTTCAGTTCTCTGGAAGGACTGGCAGCCCCAGCTCCTCTGTAGGCTCTGAGGGTCCTGTCCATAGTAGTCCCAGCTTCTGTCACTCTACCTCGGTCTGCGCTGTCCTCTGTGCTCAGCCTCGACACTATGTGAGGCTGCTCCGAACGCTCCCGCCTGATCTCAGAACAAGTTCGCCTGGGACTCAACAAGAAGTCACCAAAGGGCCGCCGGAGCAGAGGCCGTCGACGTTACTTCTTAAATTGTGCCACCATCACCAGTCTGCTGTGAGACCGTGGGGAGATTCCTTCTGCCGTCTTGGATGCCATTCTCTCCACGGGTAGAGGCGTCTCTGGGGAGAAGAACAGCACAAGGCTGTATCTGTCCCCTTCCAGCCCTGCTTTAGGTGGAGCTTCTGCTGGGCGCCGCTATTGTTCAAGCTCTCTCCGCTGCACGTTAGGGATTGAGCTTTTAGCAAAGGTAATGTTGGCATGGGCAAACCTCTGATGGCACCAAAACAGCGATAATATGGGTCAATCTTCTCCCCTGCTATTCCCTTGCAGAGCAGAAGGCAGCTGTAAAAGTGCTGGTTTCAGATCTATAGCCGATAAACCCCTTTCTATCATTTCAGGCTATAAAGTTTCTAAATTGACAGTCAAGGGAGGTTTGACACACACACGCTCAGGGCTTTCAGCCAGGCTGCCTCAAGTAACTGTTCTCCAAATGTGACCAATAACTGAGGTTTTTTTTGCTTGAGATCTTCCCGTTTGGTCAGATGTTGGCCCTGTCTCTGGTTGTAGATTTAAACTCTTGCAATGATCTTCCAGAAAATCCTGTGGACACCTCCAGATTTTTCAGAAGCCCCTTTATTTTGTGGGGTTCCCTATTAGCAAGAAGCAGCCTATTGAGCTTCATTGTCTTGTTTTTCCCCTCAGTTCCCACTCTTGATTATTTTTCCAGCCAGCAGTCATTGAAGGCCCATAAATAATCATGTCAGAGCTGCAGACATCTTCCAACCCTTTTAATTTTTTTCTGAAAACCCCAGATACCATCTCTGCTGACTGAAGCCAAGCACTGTGGAGGGTTGGTGGACTTGAAGCTTTCATTGCCTACAATCTATAAAGGAATAGAAAGCCAGAACATATTTTTATTGTGCCCAAAGGGGATTCAGATCAAGGAGTTTGGATTAACTTCCTTGTCTTTCTTTGCTCCAAGTACTCCTTTCTTAAAACAAAGTAGATAATTTACTAGTGATTTGGGTGATAATGTGGAGCCAAATTCTTGGTGGTTTCCTTCAGTTAGTTCCCTCTGCAGAGAACTATGTTCTGGTGACATTTCAGCACTATGAAATAGAGTCACGGACAGATCCTGCTGAGAGCAACCGCTCACACTGCTGTACCTGGGGACTGCATCCGCTCAGGAGGAAACATCAGGTCATCGGATTGAACATAAACGCCAGGTAGGAGAAAATCCTCCCGAAATTTAATGTGATGGTGGATAAGGGATGAATCACCTGATTAACAATGGGAGGATTTCGACAGCTTAGCTCTTTCTCCAAATCATTAAAAAGACATTAGTTCCATTTTTTTCCCCCCCCTCATTCCTGCATCGTCTTATCTTTAGCGTGGGGATAAGGCAAGGACAGGCAGAGATTTTCCTGTAGCGAGCAGACTAAAAAGAACAAACTGGGCACAGAACAAGGATGACTTTCCGTCACACATCCCAACACATCTAGCTCTGGCGTGACTCTGGGATGAAGGAAATCTCTTTCACTTCTAAAAATGTTCAGAAACATTTTGTCCAGAGGTTGAAGCACAACTTCCACTAGAAAGAGAGGAGGGTATGTCCGCCTGGGCAGGACTGGCAGGTGTCTACCACCTCGGTTGAGAAATGTGCTGAGCCCACGCCATGCCAGTGTCGGTAAAGAACCCCAGCTCTAGGATCAATGTAACGTCTCAACAGACCAGAGCGGTGGCTACGTCCATTTACCTAAATACTAAAACAAGCATCATATGAGAAAATTATCTCCAGGGTCTTCTTTACCAACGTCATACCCTGTTTTTATAAAGTCTTCCTCCTTCCCTTGCATTAGTCAGGTTCGTTAGCCATGTATCTATCATACTTCAACTTGTCTTGGACTCCCTGGGCAAAGTAGTAATTTATAGTCACATAAGGTGCAGCAGAAGATCTACCAGGTTCAGAATTTTGCATTTTATTATTTTTATTTTTATTACAGAAATAAAAATTGAGCCCGAGTTGCAGTTCCCAGTTTACCTGCCCTCTAGCCCTTTAAATTGAGGCGGGAAAGGAAGAAAGTGTGTTTCTGTTCGGGTACCTGTTTGCCACCTGGTTCCCATAGGCTTATATCCCTTCTAAGTGGTAAGTTTGCAGGGTTTCTCATGGGTTTTGTGATTGCTGTTCTCCTTTTTATTCTAAAGAAGAGGGTAGCTCCTCAAAAGGAACAGTTCGGAGTGGTTTTGAGTGATACGCAGAGCTCTGTGTGAGGTTTTCAGATGCATCTGATTTGCTATGTGTTTGTGACACTGAATGGTTTCATTCACATAAGGGAAAAGATGGTTTCCAAAAGAACTTGTTTATGGTCTTTGTTTGGCTGTCCCGTTGTTGTGAAGGACTCCCGGGCCCCAGGGTAGCTGGGTAGCGCTTCTGTTGGTTGCTGCCTTGTCTGGGATCTGGTATAATTTAGCCCTGAGCTCTGGTGGGATCTCTAAGAATTGTTATACTACATTTTTCTCTTGAACAGCTTAAACTGTGAATAGACAAAACAAAGAAGGGGGGAGGGAAACAGGGGCACAAAACCGATATAACTGGCCCAAGGTTGGGCAGTGCAGTTAAAAATAGGCCACGTACCTCGAATTTTCAACTCAACGCTTTACCCATTTACCTGTGTCTCGCTCTGTCCTCATCTACGGGTTGATGCCGTGGGCTCCATCTATGCACAAGAGACAAATCCAGCTGATGCGGGGGGGAAACACGCTGCTCGCCTCTAAGCTCCCTCGGCATTGAATAAGAATGGCAGAGGTTATATTTGGTTAACTTTCTGCGTTTCCAGTTTTACTTTTTGCTTCTTCAGGAGATTTCTGATAACGGGCTAATTCTTTTACTTGTATAAAAAAAGCCTCTCGAGGCTCCAGTGTAAAGACCAGCGTGTCCTTAAACTGCTGGGCCGAACACAGGCCCAGGTGTTACAGGGCGTAGCTGAAACGGGGGGAAAAGGGAAAAATGGCAATGTGAAAAGGGACTCTCCCCTAACAGGTGGAAACTGAGGCAAATGATCTTCCAGACCTGACCCTGCAAACATCCACATGTGTGCTTAATTTTAAGCATGAGTGGTTCCTTAAAGTCTGTGATTTAAAGGATTACTCGTGCTTAAAATTAAACACACATGTATGGGTATGGGGAACTGGATCTCCAGTCTTTCTGTGTGTGAATCGGCCCCTTCTGACTTGGAAGCTCCTCCGTGCTCGTGCAACTTTATCACATAGTAAATACCAAAATAATCTTATCAGCCATGTCTAGGGGGGTGTATAGCACCTAGCACGACAGATCCCTGCGATTATCTGGGGCCTCTGCTATACTAGTACAGGAAAAACCAAGCACTTAAGCTGTGCTGCTTCCATCCTTGTCATCTACCTGCACCTCTGGGGTCTCTGAAGTTTCGTATTTTAGGACCCCCTTCAGCCAAAGGGCAGAAACTTACTCTCACCACATTTTTGTTCATCTACCCTGAAAGGGCTTTACTTGAAAACCCTCCCATTCCGTCACTTCCAGTGGTTTTGTGTAATTCAAGGAGTCGCATTGGGTCTGCTTTGAGGCTGGGAATAACGATTCCGTGCAAGACTGAGAACAACTTTCTTCTAGCAGTTAAGATGTGCTAGCAAGCAGGAGGACATTGGCACTTGGCAGAAGATAATATTCCTCTCAACCCCCAGTTATTAAAAATGGGTCTCAATTTGAAGCATGAGGGTTTTATGTTCTCTTTTAAACCCTTGCCTGGCTTAAAACTGCATATTCTTTATCTTTATTCGTGTCTAAGCTCTTTTTAAAAATCCTCCTACGTGTCTTCAACAATATCTTGGAATAATGAGTCCCACTGTCTAATTATGAAATATTTTTTTCTCTCAAAGCTTTATTTTAAACCGTGAAAAGTGAAAAAGTTACCATCCAACCCCACAGTACCTCTGCAGCGAGAACTCCAAACTCTGCTCCGCATCGGTTTGCGTGTGATCAGCATCGTCCTCTCTCAGCAGCTTAATGTCAACTGTTCCTTTACAGAAACCAGAGACAGAAACACTGCGCTGGGCACTTGACTAAAAGCAGGTGGTCGCATCACCTACCCTCAACACTTGCTTTAAGTGCAACGTGGTGCAGTTTAACTGTTTCTGGAGAACGGCTCTGAAGGGGCTGCATCTTGTGTGCCAAACGTGTGATTGCAGCAAATTAGTGTGCTGTAGTTTTGCCCGTTTCTTGAGTCAGGCAACGGCATGTGATTTATCAGCGGGAACCGTGTTACCAGCATGTCTTCCAAATTAAAGAGAAAATGTTCCATCCTGCCTCATTTAAGCCAGGGAAAGGGGAGCCTGTTTTTCTTACATCTTTCTCCATCAGCTAGCCTCTATGTCACTGAACAAATTTACCTAGCTCTGGATTTGTCTTGCCCAGCTTTATTGTAGACATCAACCTTTTTGGGGGGGGGGCAGAGAGAGACTCAGCCTCTCCAGCAGTGTCGGAGGAGTTTCCCGTTTCTGCTCCTCTTGGCCCACGGACTGCCCTCCCCAAGCAAGGGGAGACATTGCAGTAGCCCGGGGTGTGGAGGAGGGAATGGGAGAGGACGTGGAGCCGTTCGGAGGGGTCAGCACTGGGAGCTGGAGCCAGGCTGGGCTTTCTCCTTTCTCGAGAGAATTTCAGGAGCTGCAACAGCAGCTGGGGCTGAGTCTGTCACCCCGGCCCACAGGTTGTGATTTGCACCCTGAGGACAGCAAATGCTCTCTCTGCCTTTCCCTGTTGTTCAAGTGATGCGGAACAAAGCAGCAGCAGCTCAGGCTCGGTGCCATCTCTGTCCACCTGACACAGGCCCTCTGTTAGGGCTTTTTTTTTTCTTCCACAAAGGCCTTCCTGGTTTCTTTCTAATCTACCAGCATCAGTACAGATGTAGCGATGGGAATGGGTCCCAAAATTCATCTTTCTCTCCGATCTTATTTTCCAAGGGGAACGGGGCGGGGGGGGGGCTGGAAAACATCGCACAGCCATCCTCTGCGAGGTTTGGAGCTCGAGCCGAAGCTCGCCGGCTGCTCCCCCTGCTCCCGCACAGTGGGATGCTGTGAAACTCGGCAATGCTGGTAGTGCCTAACAAGCAGAAATCGGCCATGCTGCAGGGAGCGTTGTGTGGTGAGGGTTTTATGTAACGTGGGAGAATAGGGGAACCCAGTGTCTGAGGAGGGAAAATTGCTTATTCCATAATGACTGTTCCGCTGCCTAGTACAGAGTGGAATAATTAGGGTTTCTTTTCTCTTTAATTAGAAAATGGCAAACATAGATTAATCAATTACAAATGCCTCTTTATACTGCAGTGCACTGCAATTAACATTACTTAAATGTGTTAACAAAGTAGGAGGCCTGTATTTGTAAAGCAACTTCTTACTGCTTTTTCTTTCCCCGGTTTCCCGGCTCCCAACATGTCTGAACCCTTTCCGTTTTCCCTTTCTGCTCTCGCCCCTGCTCCTTCTGCAGAGATTTAACAGTTCTAGATGAGATTTTTAAACCATTATATGCCGCATAGTGTTAGCGAAACTGCTCTTTCCAAAAAAGCCCTTTTGGCCGGGCTCGGAGGGCTGGAGGAATTAACCCAGGGGAAGAAGTGGAATCAACATATTCACTGGGGTCGCACACTACAATAGCAGAGTAAAATCCAGGAAATACAATAACTTGATTCATTACTTGTTTCTTATGCCGCTGCCAAAAGCGTGATTAAGTCACAAAGAGTTCGATTAGGGACACTTAGTAACAAAACCCCAGCTCCATTGACATGGTCTATTTTCAGAGTACATCTAGTGCTTGTGCTCGCTGCGACGGGCCTCTTCCTCATTCGGCATTTAATAGCCTCCACCACCGAACAAAAGTAGTGGAGGACCGAATAGGGGAGGGCGAGGGGAAGGCTGGGGGGAGGAAGCCGCTCGCATTCAAGTGCACAAATAATGAAGCAAAGGAAGGAAGGCAGGGTGGTCCGGAGGCTGGCGCCCAGGGTGCCTGGGTCCCGCTCTGCACCCCGACGCTGGTTCGCCTCGGTCTGGGTGCTCACCTGTGGCCGAGGCTGGACGAGGGCTGGGAGAAGTGCCTGTGTCTCCATGCATTGCTGCCATCTATTGGGAGGAATCGGCTCGCTCTCGCCCCGATCGCCCTGCAGAGCCGCATTTCGGGAAGAGCATGGGACTTCCAGCCCCAGCTGCTCTGAGCGCGTAGGTATCGCTGTGCCGTGACCGCCTTGAAGTGGGATCTTCAACCCGTAGGGGTTTAGGGCGTACCCTTGCTACGCACACTGCTCCCCTTGCATCTTTGCGAATTGTGTGGTAGCCCCAAACCACCCTCCTGGACTCCCAACTGTTGGCGGCCCAGTTCAAACTGGCACCAGCGCTGCTTGATCGTACTTAGTTTTGTGGTGGAATGGTGGGTTTATGCTGAAACGAATGGCCCTGTGACTGCAACAAGTATTGGGTGCATAGAAAGTATTTGGAAGCAGGCGATACTAAATTTGGAGGCTCCAAAAAATCCGGTCCCTTGCACTGGTTCTGCATTGCTATTGTGGATGGATTTTGAGAATAAGGTGGAAAGAAGGTGGCCTCCGGAGAGGGAGAGCGGTGTGCGCGCGTGGTGCCTGTGCTGCTCTCCTGGCAGCACGGTGTGCCCTGGCCGGGAGGTTTACCACTGTAGCAAGCGGCTATCAGGTTTCCGTAGGTGGTTGCCTGCTCCTTTCTTCTCTACTGTAATTTAAAGACGCTTAGCGCCTTGGCTCTGCCCCAGGATGAAATAGGTAGAGCAGGGAATGATACCGCTCACGCGTTCATCACAACACGAAGCTAATGGAAAAACAGGTTTTGCTGTTAGGTCGCGTCTTTGTCCAGGTGAAGGCTAAGGCACAGTTCAGCGTTTTCCACCCCGCCTAGTGAGCACTGCCAGCGTGATGGAGCATCTTGCTTTGCCTTGCAGTGATCCCTCCCGCTCAAGTAGGTGGAAGGGGGCGTTTCTGGTGACACAAACACGAGCCTCCCTGTCTTGGCAAGAGCATCCCCGTTCTCCAAGAGGTGGTCCCAGCCATCTCCCTTAGACTGGTGGCAGGTTGTCCCCTTTTGTGCTGCCCTTGGTGATGGCTGGTTGCAAGATGCTGTCTTTTAGGGGGTGTGATGGGCACTGCATCAAATGAAACAGATGCTCCTTCCCAGCAAAATCTCTCAGGGACTAGCCAAATATAGCAGCAGCGTTCTGCTCTCTTGCAAAGCAGCTCCATTCAAATTCACAGCTGGTGTGTTTCTACCTCCCATATCGCCACGCAGCTCCTCCAAGCCCCTCTCGCTTCTGCCTGAAGGATGTGTACTCAGGTTGTTGCTCTGCCAGCATCCAAGGAATGGGGTGTTCAGCTCCAGCCCCGCTTTGCTTGAAGGGGAGAGGGGAGTGTGTCACATAGTGTATCTGCATCACTTGGCTGCATTAAGAAATATAAAACACAAGTCATTTTTCTCAGTTCGTTGTATGCCACCTGTGTTTTGTCCTCTGTTGGCACGCTTCCCTAAGACCTTAGATAAAAACAGAAAGGGCTTTTATGTTTTGTTTCAAAAATTTCTAGAACTGAGTAGGTGAAAAAGACTCCATCTCTAATACGCTGCACATGCACTGCTCAGGGGCCGGACTGCTAAAATCTGCCCTACCCGAGAGGGAGAACGCCTGCAGCCATGTACGGAGAGATCCTTCTTACCCTGAGTGTCTTCTGATGAAGGACATGGACTCTCCAGACCCCAAATGCTGCTAGAAAGCAGGAGCCCCTGTGCCGTGCTGCAAGCCTGGCCCTTAGCAAGTGGTTGGTTTCTACCTGATAATAAAGCTAGGCATGAACTGAGCTACCTGCTGAGCTGTGCCCCCGAGGAAGGAGCCCTGCTCACCTTCTATATAGTTTTCCTTTTTTAACAAGCCAATATATGCTAAGTTTGAGATGTAGCTGATTAGGGTGCTAGCTATCAAGTATGTGGTTTCAATCTGGGATGTTGCTGGCCATCCTCCCGGGAAAGATGCTTTGAACTGAAGCAACGGTATGTGGCTCACCACAGCTTTGCTGACACAAGAGTCGCCGAGCCTTTGAGAGAAGAGGCAGAGAGCAGAGCTGCCTCCCTGCTCCTTTCCTGCCGTTATGTTGTGAGGAAGCAGGGACCACAGAAACACGCTGGGTGGGAGGCTAAAGAGCTGTCTCTCCTCCCAGATATTGGCTGGCTTGGAACAAAAGTGCGTGTGGGAGGGATTGCATCTTATATGCTCAAGGATGCAAAGGCAAACAGCTTTGTTATAATGTCACCAATGATGATTTTGGAATCGATAAGGCCGAGGCAGCTGGCGCTTCACAGAGCAATGAGGAGTGCTGTCAGGAGGGTGAGGGGGGAAGGAGACCAGAGGTTGGGATGCCAAAGGGCTGTTCCTGCTTTGGAAGAAAATGGGGTGCAGCGATTAAATAGGAGTGACTGGGAATGGGGCTCTGGGGTTCTGTTCATGCCTCCAGGAAAGGATTTTGATCCACTGGTGAACAGTCGGAGGCCAGGCTACCTGGGTCCCCATCTTATTCTGATTGCATCTGTGCATCAGTTTCCCACCCTGTAGAATGAGGGCAGAAGGCTTCCCCTTGAAAAAAAAGTTTGTGAGACTTCATTAATGAAGCAAACTCGAGTGTTGGAGGGAGAAAATACACCGTCCTTTTTATTTCTTGTGTTCACACAGATTTTTCGCTGTGTGGTTAAGATTAACTTGTCGGTTGGGCTTGTGTTTATCCTCTTAGAAATAAAACGACAAACTGAATCAACACACGAATGTAAATCGGGTAAAATCAAATTTTATTGCACGTTCAGCAGTAACATGTGCTTACCATATCATATAGCTTATGTATGTTTAAGTAGCTGCTGTCCGTCATAGTGTGCATTTATATAACTTAATTGGAAAGGGGTTATGCTTGGGGAGATTAACTTTGCAGTGTTGAATGCTTTCAATTTCCTGGAAACATGTTCAATGCAGTAACTCCTGGTTAGGCCTCTTTTATTTAAAAAAAAAAAAAAAAAGAAAACCAACCAAGCTGTTGAAGAAAAAATCTTTCGAGGATGCATTTTAAACCTCTCGTATATGAAAAGGGCTGGGTCAGACCAGGGTGACCTGGGAAGTGACAGTTGCTTTTTCTGAGTAGGGGTACTTGGGCGTTTTGTTGCCGGCATGTTGAACTAAAAATCTGTAGGTTTCTTAAACAGGAAACATTTACTAAAGAAATAACTTACAACTAACAAACATAAATAGACTTGCACATAGCTTGAGTTCCAGCTTTGTCTTCTTTGTTTACCAGGAATTTGTCAGACAACTGTCTACGGCTCTAATATAACCCATAGAGGCTTCAGGCAGCTACATAATATATTGCAAGAAAAACTTTATGCAAGGCATCTCTTGCCCAGAAATTCACAGCCTGTTCTAGCGCTTCGTGTTTCTAACCATAACCGTGCTGGAAAACTCGCCTTATTTAATAACTTGCAAAAGTGGGCATGTTAACTGCTTTCTGACGCTTACTAGGTCACCCAGAGAGTACGTGGTGGTCCCCTGGTCGTGCGCTGTCCTGTGCGTGCTGTCACCGGTTCGCTTCCCAGAAGAAAAGGCAGTTAGTGGGGAGTGCAGCAGCTCACCGCCGCAGCAGCGGCAGCGAATGCAAGGCTGTAGATTTTACATCGCGTAATTGTGGTGAGGACGCCTGTGCCCAGGTCCCATGGTTAGAGGTATCCATAGGCGCTATGGTTAGAGGTATCCATAGGCGCTATGGTTAGAGGTATCCATAGGTGTTAGGGTGTGTTTTACTGCTGCTGGGTTGCAGCCATCCCCTCCGCCCTCCCAAAGAGGAGTGATCACTTTTGCTATAATGAGAAGAAGCCTTTTGCCATGCAGGTGAAGACCCCGTGGATAAATCTGGGAAGGGAGCAGGGTTGCCTGGATGCTGAGGCTGGTACTGCCTTTGCAGGCAGAAATGTGTAACAAGTGCAGCTCTATTCAGCCGTTTTAATGAGGAAGCTGAGGCTAAAAGGCTGCCGGGGGGATGGGAAGGCAGGCACAAGTCTGGCAAATCCTTTGAGCAGTTTGGACCAGCAACTGAAATGTATTTAACCGTTAGATATGAAACTCCAGCCTTTCTTCCCCTCCACCCCCCCTTTTCAATTAACAGTTGGTCCCCAGGCTAACAGCCTGCTGATTCACTCACAGCGGCCATACAGCTGATGCTTCATAAAGTCTCTGTGTTAATCTAATCCCTAAATAGCTCTGGTCTCCATCACAGTTGCAGCGGCGATTTCAGTTCCAAATTGTAATTTTATTCTTGTAGCCTCTGAAAAGTCAATAGGTTCCTGGAGGCATTGCCTGCCCAATGGGCAGCTCGGATGGAAAAGGGCTATTGTAAACCCAATTTAACATGCCCTTCGGTGCGGACAGGGCATGACCCAAAGCCTGCTGAAGCCGGAGAGGCTTTCCGAGAGCTTGGAGTGGGCTTTAGGCGCAGGGCTGTCGCAGGCTATTCTCAGTTTCTGTCTATATATTTAGATGGGATTCTGTGCCTCTATTAGGGCCTTTCACTGCTTCTCTTAACCAGAGTAGCTGAGCAACTCTGCATTCTTTGCATCCTTGCCCAAATTTGCACTTTTATTCCCGGAAGCCATGCTGAAGTGCAGAGCTGGTGTGAAGGGAATGAGTTTGCAGATTTTGCTGCGTGAGCTGGCTGCCTGGTGGCATTGTACACTAAAATAACCAAAACTCCACACTATTTTTAGAACTAGAGCATTCTCAAAAGCTTCCTGCCTTGATTTCCCTACCTCCCCCCGCTATTGTTCACTACTTTGGGCTACGCTGTTGCGCCAGGAGTAGCCCCAAAAGCATATCTGCCCCAGAGAAAAAAAAAAATCCCAATTTCTGTGACGTGGACTCTGGAATTACGTAGTTGCGCCCATACCTCCTTTAGCCAGCTCATGAGTCCCGTTCATTAGCTAGCCTTCATCTTGCGGCTTTAGGAGATTTTTTGCTACCCTGAATCCAGGCCGTGGTGAGCATTTCCAAGTGAGACCATACTTATTGTCTGTGATCTTTGGAAAAGATCTAAGCGATTTTCGCATTATTCCAGGCCCCCTCTCTCTCTCATGAACCCTATCTGGTAAGCAGGAGGCTTTCAGCATAGCTCTGAAATCCCTCAAAATAATACCTGCAAATACCTATCATACACCATAAGAGACAATCTCAGCTGAGAAGTCAGGAGCTTCCTGGTGTAAGATTGCTAAAAGCTTTTCAACCCTTTGGTAAGCTCTTTGGATTAGCTATTTGGTAGCTGTTACGGCAGTCACTGTGGAGCTTTTGTCTTGATCTGGGGTGGACTGGCCACCAGCCAAATTGTCCTGTAGCCCCGTTGATGGTTCCCTGGCTATAGCAATCTGCAACACCGGAGATTTCAAAGCCTTGACGCTGGATCAAAAGCATGGTTCCTGTAGTGAAGGGCAGGGTGTATTTGGGAGGAGAGTGGGAATTTCCAAGCGAATTGGCCAAAAGGTGGAAAAGTGAGGATAAAAATAGTAAAATCTATCCAGTCCTTCAGCTCGTCTTTCTGAATAGCGCAGGTTGCTTTCTAGTTTTCTCAGGCTTTGTCCAGCCATGTCTTAAATATCACACGAGATTAAGCTTCAAATTACTTGTGTAGCTTGTCCAGCCAGGTCTTAAATATTTAGATCTTAAATAGGTGATTAGCGAGTGGCTGGATGCTGCCGTGGCGCGGACGGGGGTCCTGAGCGGTGGTGGCTGGAGACACCCACCCGGGTCCCTTCAGTGGGAAGGCAGCTGGCAGGAAACGGGCCCCTTCCTCAGGGTACGAATAAGTATTTCCTTGAGCGCAGGGATTAACAAAGCCTGGTTTCCCACAGATTTGTGTCTTGTGGGCAATTGTTAATTGCAATTGAAGCTTTTCCCACAACTGGGGCATCTGACATCTCCCTTCCCCCTTCTTCCCCCATGGAGTCCCTGGTAGCCAGTGAGGGGTGATCAGATGCTGTAGGTTTTGAGTCGAGTGGGTTTTAGGGTTGTCTTCTTTCTAAGAACTTACTCTTCACAAAGGTGGTGGGGAACTCTGAGGCGTTTATGCCCCCACCAAATGCACCTGTAGGTGCCCAGAGAACCGAAGCGGTCAGAAACGCGCGCGCGCCCATGCATATACAGCGTGCTTGTAGAAATGCCACCTCGTTAAATCAGGCTAAAGTTACTAAGGATGGATTTGAAAATCACGGCAGGCTTCATAAACTTCATTGGGGTTTAGTTAACTTAGCGGTTTGGAGGGTTTAAAATCTGCTAGTCTCGAAATGAGGATTGTGAGCATTATCCTGGCTTGCTTAGTATGGGCGGAGCAGGACCAGAGTCCTGATTTTTGGTTTATGACCTAGCTGAGATGTTAGGTTCTTGATAATTGGCCATCTGCTTGTGGATCGGGCCTTGAAGTCTTGGTATCGGTCCCCCAACAGTTGCACGGGAATAAAAGATCTCCTTTTATTCTATTTAAAATTAAAACTGTGAGCTAAGGCAAAGGAGTTTCCCAGAAAAAAAAAGACCCTTGGTGTTTGGGTGTTCGCGATGGACAAAGCTGCCGTGCTGGGGGACGTAACCCAGAAATCCCCGGCCAAATCTTTCAATGTGCTGGCTTGAACTGGGGCAAACTCCCAGTTCATATAAGGCCTTTAAGATGCCTATTCTTACGGGCTGCACACCAGATAAGTGACGATTAGAAAAGACAATCAATTTGTGGCTGCTCTGGTTTTACTTTCCATCTGATGCAACTGCAATCTGGAAGACAAATCTTAATTTAGGACTACAAAGGGATTGTTCTCTCAGAAGATAACACGCTGCTGGCCGGGCTGCTATCTTCCGTGAAAATTGATTGTCCCGTTTAGTGATGTCTCTGTTTTCCCATAGCTGGTTCAGAAGGAGCTGCTGAAAAGTGAACTAAATAAGGGTTGTGGATGCTCTGATTGTTGCCATGAGAGGACCGTTAGGTATCCCACCTCCTCTCCCTTTGCCTTTGCAGGCTCCCTAAAGCTCACCTGTTTGCCCTGACGCGATATGGATGTTTGAAACTTTGCTCTGGAAAATCTGCTTTCCTCTCGCTTTTAGTGAATGGCGTGAAAAAGGCAAAAGCCTCTTTTTAAGAACGTGGACGCTGGAGCTGTGATCTCCTCTGGCTCGCTGCGTGCCCAGGTAGGAAGCGGGTGGAGGTGAAGCTTCCCATGGCAAACAGATAAAGCCTCCTTGGAGGATGGGGACAGCCTCAGATGAGCTTCTCCATTGCCACCCCTGTAGTGTCCCCTATCCTTTTCCCTTTCATTTGGTCCATCCCTAGATTCCACTTTCTTTCTTTCACTTAAGTCCCTAGACCTCGCCTGGCCAGCCGCTTTGATAACGCCTTCTCCTGTCTCTTTTCCTAATAAACGGGCCAAAACAGGTCTTCTGACTAAGCTAAAAAATCAGGTTCTTTGCCGTTCTGCTGGTTACCACGCTAGCGAGAAAGCTTGGAGCAGCTGTCAGATATTTCTGCAAGCCCTTTTCCTCTTCTATTTTAAGTTCAGTTTTGATCAAAAAAGAGGGTGGGGGGAGGGAGGGGGAAAAAGAAAAAAAGAAATCAGCTTGGAAACCACAATACGTTATTCAGAGCTCCCTGCTCCTTCTTCCTGCTCCTTTGCAGAGGTAGGTGTGAGGTGTAGCGACAAAACGCGCCGTTCGAACTGAACCTGCCGAAGGAGGCAACAAGCAGAGGATCGGAGATGCTCTCCACGAAACCCAGCCCTTCTCACTGCCCAAACCACGCTGCCGAGTTAATCATCGTCTCCCTCGGAGGCCAACCCGCAGTGAACTTCAGCCAACAGTACACGCGACTCTTCACAGCCCTACTTATTTAGCAATGTTCAGGGTTTAACATCCAAAGCGGCAGATGGGGAGGACAGCGTGCGCTGTGGAGGGCGGCAGGCGGAGCAGGGTTGGGAACAAGCTGTTCGAGGCCTGTTTCCGCTTGGATTTAACCTCCCATCTGAACTGGAAGTAACGCTGCGCTCAGCCCCAGCTCTGGGCGCTGCCGTGGCTTTGCATCGCCGGTAGGACTTCGGAGGGGTGAGGCGTGGGAGAGGATGCAGCACCGTTACTCTCCGTACAGGCTTGGAGAGGAAAGAGGTGTATGGGACTGCCTTTCCCTCCAGTTAGCGCCGTAAACATTAAATCATAAAGTTTCCAAGGGCAGTGAAGCGCAGTCGCTGTGGCTGAGATCACGGTGAGTGAGGGTATGGGGGATATCTTTTACTCTGAGACCATCGCTGAGCCAGGGGTTTTCACCAGGAGCCCTGAAAGGAGAAGAGCGGCCGTATTACTGATGCGGAACCTCGGAGAAAATATGGAAAATTTCCCTGGTTTTCTTCTCAAAATACCCTGTGTATGTCTCTACTGTGACAAGCAGGTATTGCACACGGGGGTTTCGGGGACTGGGACAAGAAGCGCCTGTGCTTTGACCAGCCCAAAATCCAGGGGGGACAATGATTTCACGGGCCCTTCGGCCTCTGCAGTTCTGGGGTTGCATCAGCTGCGAGTCAACCTCTGGCACGGAGAGCCGAGGCTGTAACCCCCAGGGGAGCCTTCCCATTTGCTTCTATATGTTTTGAATTACGCTCTACTCACTTAGCTCCTCTTATCTAACAAGGCACGGTGTTATTTAGGCCTTGGCAGTTAATAGTTTTTCCATGAGAATAATCTTTCTAGTTTCTGAAAAATCACGGGGAAAGAATGATTCTCATGTTAAATGTTCTTGTCAGTACGGTAACCAGAATATTTAATATACTAACTTTAGGATCCGAGACTTGTTACGGTAATAAAAAGAAAATATACAAAATGACACTCTTGCAAAACAAATTCCAGTAACTATTGGCTAGAAAAGTTTCAAGAGGCTTTTCAAGAGTAAAGTGAGGAGGCTGCCATGTCATTCCCCTGTTTGGCTTTTTTTTCTTTCTTTCTTTCTTTCTTTCTTTCTTTCTTTTTTTTTTTTTTTAAAGAGCTGCTCTGCAAATGGAAATGTATATTGCTGGCTGATTCCTGCTTGCCTTATTTCACACCTAGTGCTGAGGTCACCCTGCAAGAGCCCGAGCAAGGAATGCTCTTGCCTGACTGTAAACAGGGGAAAGATCTTCCCAAGGATCCTTCCACAGCACACACAAAAAAAAAGCAAATTCATGATTCATGAAGGCTCTGGCCATAGATCTTGCAAAGAAATGCTTGGCAGCTTTAGAGAATAGCTGGGTTTATTTTAACCTTTAAGAATGACACCAATTTCACAGCTGTTAATGCTATGTGGCTCCTACGCTTTCCAATGCAAATTACACATGAAGGGCTAATGCATTTTGATGAGGGGGGGGGGGGGGGGGGNGGGTGAGGCAGAATCTCCATATTAATGTGCCAATATCTTTGTTCTGAAGTGTTTAATTTTATGCTTTAATGAGAGATCCTCTTTCTGGTTAAGGCAAGCCTTTGCAAGAAACTATTTAGATATTTGCTAGTGTCATCAGGCTCCGGAGCAGGGGGAGGGAAGCACTTCTCGCAAGTGGGGGGGGAGGCGGTGCCTCGGTGGCAAAGGCGGTGGGAGTCCCGGGTAGATGGGGGAGTCCCTGGGGAAAGGTCTTACCCAGAGCCCCTCAAAATCGGGTTTGGGATGAATTCTTGCTGCAGTCAAAAGAACTGGGGATTTTGGATCCACCGCCTGGTGAGCTGCTGGCTGCAGGGAGGAGAGTGGGTGTGATGGGTGCCCGGCCACTCTAAAATCTGGGGGGGCTTCCTCTCTCTCTCTCCATCTGTGCCAGCATCTCTGAGCTCTGATTGCTTTTACTTCAGGTGAACAACTCTGTCACTGTGTGCAAAACCTGGCGCTCCGTCTCCGTGTGCATCCTCCAAAGTACATTACTCATCGGCATGATGTGGGATAACCTGCCAAAGCATATTGCCGCGTGTAAACGCAACTTCCTGGCCTCCGTGGGCCACGTCCTGCTTCTGTAACTCCTCTTGGCCAGTGCTTCAGGGCTGGGACTGGGACTGGCACATCTACCTGCTGAATGGAAGGGCTAAAAAAACCCCTGACTCTGTTTTTCAGGTACAAATCCAGTCCAAGCCAGTGATATCCGTGTTTGCTTAAGTGGAGTAAAGCTGTCAGCCTGCCACAGCAATGCCTTTAAAGGACCGTTTCACCTTCCTCAGATGAGTATTTTCACTGCCTGGATCAGGCCAAGGTACCAGGAATTGAGTGCTGAAAGTTCTTTATGTATGTGATATGTGATGCACATTTGGTTTTAATCAAAATCCCATTGAAACAGGCAGTCAGGATTTAGAGCATAGGATTACAAGTAATACCGGGTTATTATTAGTAATCACTTTTCATCATGCGTTGCATTTACAAGACACAAAACAATCCCAGCAGAAATACACTAAAATACATAATTCCTTTTATTAAAAAATCAAATTGCGCGAAGTGAATAAATCATGTAGTACAGTAATATGAGAAGACCTTAAACTTGCCTTCATTTATGTTTCCAATTAACTCCAGCGCAGGAGAAGACAACAGTTGCAACCTTATGTTGGGCATTAAACAGTTGTACCTTAAACACACAGTGGTCATGACACAATTAAACCTATGCCGTCTTTTTTTGCATATAAACCAGAGATATTAAATCCCTTTGTTTAATAAGAAGATTTTGAGCAGGGTTTTTTTTTGTTGTTGTTGTTGTTGCCAGGTTTATGGAGCGAAGGCCAAAGCCTGTAGACAGATCCAAGTGGCTGTGTCGGGGCAGACACCCAGGTAACTCTTAAATTGTATCCTGCCTTTTGGAACAAGTTCTGACATCACTTGCACCGGCGCAGCCGGGGTTATTCATTTGGGCTAAGCAAATTAAAAGGTTCTGCTTAGCCTCTCCCTTACTTTGCTTTTATACTGTCAGTGTAATTGAAGCTACTCCTGGTTTATAACCCTACGATGGGGAATTGCATCCAGACGGCGTGTAGTGACGCATCGGAATAATGGCGTAGATGAAGGGCTAATATTGAATTCGGCAGTTATACTAATGTACACCTGTTGAGGATCTGGTCCGGCGAGATGCGCGCAGGCGGCTGGCGAGCTCTCAAGGCCTCGAGACAGCGCGGGTCGGATCCTTACAACGCACGGAGCGTTTCCCATGAGGTTCCGTGCACGCTGGAGTCGCGCCGGGGAGGGAGCGTGCTCTGCCCCTTGCTGGGCACGGGTCCCGCTCCGCGCAAACCCACCCCGTGCACACGATGCTGCTCCGTGGCGGCTCCTTCGAGCCGTCCATCCCGCTCGCGTGTTAGCAAGGCTCACCGCGGCGCGTCAACCGGCCGAGCCGCGAGGAAAGGGTGGGGTGGTTGCGTACGTGTGTGCCAAAGTGTCGCCCCGCGCGCGAGAGGCGGCACAAGAGGAGGTTCGCTTGCGTGGAAGGAGCAGACGTGCAGGGACGAGGCAGCGGAGCGTTGCTAACTCCCGAGGTGATGCAGTTGCTCACGTCCCTCCGGAGCGAAGCGAATGGAAGGGTCCTGAGCTGGGGAAAGGGGGGCTGAAAGGTGGGCAGGGATCGAGTTACACAATGGCAGGGGGGGCCCCTGCCCTCGCAGCAGCTTCCAGCCAGCCAGCAGCTGAGCACAAAGCGGGGGGGTATTGACTTCAGGTTCCCCCCCTTTTCTTTTTCTTCTTTTCTTTTCTTTTTCTTCTTTTCTTTTTTTTCTTCTTTTCTTTTCTTTTCTTTCTTTTCCCTTCTTTTCTTTTCTTTTCCCTTCTTTTCTTTTCTTTTCCCTTCTTTTCTTTTCTNTTTTCCCTTCTTTTCCCTTCTTTTCCCTTCTTTTCCCTTCTTTTCCCTTCTTTTCCCTTCTTTTCCCTTCTTTTCCCTTCTTTTCCCTTCTTTTCCCTTCTTTTCCCTTCTTTTCCCTTCTTTTCCCTTCTTTTCCCTTCTTTTCCCTTCTTTTCCCTTCTTTCCCTTCTTTCTCTTCTTTTCTCTTCTTTTCTCTTCTTTTCTCTTCCTTCTTTTCTTTTCCTTCTCTTCTTTTCTTTTCTTTTCCTTCTTTTCTTTTCTTTTCCTTCTCTTCTTTTCTTTTCCTTCTCTTCTTTTCTTTTCCTTCCCTTCTTTTCCTTCCCTTCTTTTCCTTCCCTTCTTTTCCTTCCCTTCTTTTCCTTCCCTTCTTTTCTTTTCTTTTCCCCTGTATTTCTTACTGAGGTTAGACAAAAATCTGAACACCCTGGGAACAGACGAACAGGGGTACGACAGCGTGTGCTGTTCAGTTTAACAGGATCTCCTGAATGGAAATGGGAAGAAGGGGACGGTTCGCTCAGGGCTAACAGCGCCTGCCTTTTTTTTTCTTTTCTTTACTTCTATCAGCCAGGAAACAAACCCTTCTACTTCAGGGCAGCATTTAACCTGCAAGGGAAGCTACAGAGAAAATTCTTCTAGCAGGTTATGTCGAGCCTCTAGTAATGAATAGTGGGGCTTCTTTTGGGTTTTTGTTGGGTTTTTCTTTTTTCCTCTGCTGGTGGGATCTCTAGGGTCTAGGCCAGCTATTAACCGAGAGCAGAAGGGAAGATTTTTAGGGAAAATCTTATCCCGTAGTGAATATTCTTCTTGTGTCCCTAAACCTTCTAGCACCGATCTTAAAGGGGTGACCCTGGAGTGGTCAAACCACCGATCTTTGAACGGTCTAATGATTCCTGGCGCCGGTTGTTTCTTTTTCCCTTTAAAAGCTTGAGTACAAGAGAGAAGCCGAGCTCCTCTGCCATCACACCGTGAGCGCAGAGTGGAGGTTACAGGGGGATTTTGCTGCCTTCAGTATGCAAAATAAGGAATGCAAATATGCTCTGGTACCAAAGGACTCAAATGTCTCACGCAGAAATTTGCTTGCACAAGTCTCCTGCCGAATTTGACAGCAACTCAGTATGGGTCCATCGCTTCCATCGCTCCTGAATTCATTTTCCCACTTTCTTAAAGCAGTAATAAAGGTACTGCCTTCACAAGGTCCTTTTGGAGACTCGATAAAGTTTTTCTGATATTACAGTGTTTGCACGTGCC
Source organism: Anhinga rufa (assembly GCA_013400875.1). Lineage (NCBI taxonomy): Eukaryota > Metazoa > Chordata > Aves > Suliformes > Anhingidae > Anhinga > Anhinga rufa. The sequence goes on from VZTV01093969.1 coordinate 68,741, forward strand.
CTGATCCAATGTATCGGACTGTACCGTAGCACCCATTGCCATTACCAAACCGAACCTTATCTTCATCTCCTGTCATTGCTCTCTATAATTAACACTGGTTGCTTTAAAAATATGCAGCAGGCACAAATAATAAATACGTCCCTAAAGGAGTAAATCAGCCCCGGAATAACGATGTGAGAAAGAATAGGAAAAGCGCTGGAAGAGTTTTAGTATCCATAGGAACTACTTGCCACTAATTTTTCCCTGCGCTTGGACTCAAATCAGGCTGTATACGTGCTCAGAGGGCCAGGACAACCTGTTTTGTTTTGCAAACTACTTCAGTTCTGATTGAACCATTAAAAAAGACAAGTAGGAATGTTCACCTTGGGGGTGAAGGGGTGGAGAAATTGGGCTTTGAGTTTGAAATTCAATTTTGTGGAAAATGCAATGCTTCCACTCCAAATGGGACTTAGATAGAATGGTGATTCATCCCCCATTGAAGTCAATGCCAGGGTTGCTTTTGATTTAATCAGAATCAAACCCTATGGGATTATTCTCACTTGCAAACTGGACTGGTCCTATTAAGTGGAGAAACCACAGTGCTTTTGCAGGGCTGCTTCTTCTTTTTATTTTTTTTATTTATTTATTTTTTTAATGAAATTGGCTCGGTGTCACAAAACTGAGACGAAACCCGAAACCCTTCTGTTTCGGTGCTTTTTGAATGTTCCTGGAACATCTGGCACAGCTGTTATTTTGACCCCAAGGCAGGAGTACAACCTCACTCCTGTTCCTATTCCAATTGAAGCTGACATCAAATATGCCAACACGACTGGGGCTGCGCAGCCCAAACTGAGCTGTCAGCTCCCTCCCGGAAGAAATCAGAGCTCGGGGATGGGGCGAGGAACCAGAGCGGTGCCATTGTCATGGTCAGAGCTGTCAGACCTACACAGAAAAAAAAAGACAGGAATGAGGTTAAAGCAGTGGGCGCTGCTTCTGGAGCTCCGCTAAGGAAGAGGCTACTTCTGTTTTTCTTTAAATTGCTTCCTTATTGACTTTTAAATGTAGCCACCCATAAACCTGAATGAATGCCCACAGGACGAGGGGGTTTTGTGCCTCCACTCAAATGAGATTTGTAGAATTGGCTCATCCGAACGGAACTTCTGTGCGGGGATGGGTCTATGAATCTGTCCGAGCTGCATTTCCTTGCCTGACACCGCAGAGACGGGAGTAGTTTTTCCTTCGACAGAAAAGGCTGTGGGGCTAGCTGAGTGAGAATCAAACACGCTCAAGATCCAAAAGAAGCTATCTCGGCTCTGATCAGTAATACCTGATATCTAAACCTTTCGACTTACTCTAAGCTGCAGGAACTTGTCACTTTTTATCTACAAATCTTCTTTCTTCATGCACCTTCCTGATTTCCTTTCAGCTCTGGGACTTAATACCACTGCTTCTACTTTCATCCCTTAAATAGTCAGAGCCTTAAATTGTCTCTGGTATACAGGATAATCAGTTCTCTAGTGTGTTAATCCTCATTATATGCCTATTAAAATGACGATTAAATCGAGCATTAGGGTGCCTCCTCCCGTTATGAAATCTGAAAAACAGGATTGAATGGAGGGGGGGGGGTAGGGGGGAAGAAAACCACCAAACCCCTAAAAAATTGTTTCTTGAGCTTCACTGGGAAGCAGTGAAGGCAAGGCTACACTGAAGCCTGAGGTGCAAACGCATGATTTTATTAAGGTAATCGTGCAAGTGAAGGGGAGATAAGGAATGCGGTGTAGAAGGAATAAGGTTTTAGGCACCGAGAGGGTATTTGCATGTGCCTACGTGAGGTGTAATGTGTTTGTACACGGGTTCGGCGTTGCACACACGTGCTTTGGCAGGCGAGAGGCGATGCCTCCCATCCGCACGCACGCAGGTACGTCGCCTTCGCCTTCGCCTTCGCGGGGGGCTGAGGTCAGGTGCGGAGCCCACCCGCCGCGCGAAGGCTCGGCGCCAGCCCCCATCGTACGCGCCGCGCAAAAATGCCCCTTTCCTTCTTCCACGCTGCTGTAACCCTGGGCTGACGGCTAAACGGGTGGGAAAATATCTTTTCTTAAAGGGCAGGTGATTTTTTATTTGGGGTGGGGGAAGGTTTAGGGCCGCCCTGTCATTTCCTTGAGCTCAATTATCCATAGGAAGTCCCCCCCCCTCCCTTTCCCACCGCCTCTCCGAAGATTAACTTTTTGGTTATTGTTGTTTGGCAGGTACTTTTAATTGGCTGGAAAATATTCTTCCTGTGAAGTTGCAGTTTTCTGGGGCTTGAATGAGTCCAGTCTGCCATTGGCTCTGCCCAGCGCCTCCCGATTGGCTCGGCAGCCCACGGGGGGACCGATAAGGGCGGCTATAAAAGCCCTCGACATTGCTCCTGGTCCCCCAGCGAGCAGGAGCCAGAGGGACCAGGCAGAGCTGGGCTGCAGCACGTCCCCGAGCCTCAGCAGACTCCTTTTCTCTCTCTCCCTGGGAGCGCGTATCCAGATCCACATCTTTGCTCAAGCCGAAGT
>VZTV01093969.1:71322-96742 GCA_013400875.1 Anhinga rufa
AAAAAAAAAAAAAATCCCACCCAAAAAAACCACACTTAGCGGAAACTTGTCAGAGAATGCTCCTAAAGTCTGGTTTTCTCCTGCTGCTGGTGATCAGTGCATCTGCATCCTATGAAGCTGAACAGAATGACTCTGTGAGCCCCAGGAAACCCAGGGTTGCAGCCCAGAACTCAGGTAACACCCAGCAAGGAGGGCTTTGAGCCTGAACCCTGATGTGTTAAACTGTTTCAGATATCTCTACTGCTGATTTTTCTTCTTTTTTTTTCTTCTTTTTCTTTTTCTTCTTCTTTTTTTTTTTTTTCCTTATAAACTTAATGGCTGGTAGGAACAAATATTAATTTAAGGGTCTGATTCAGGAGAATATTGGTGCATAGCTGGAGAAGAAATCTTCTCCTTTCAGGAGCTGGGTCAGGGAACCGGTGTGTGATCTGCTTGCAGGATGCAATCCATTCTCTCTCCTCCTCCCCCAGCTACTAAATGAGTTCCATGCACTTTCCCCCCCCCTCCCCGCTTGCATGTATCTTTCTCTCTTCTCCAATTGCAATCATACTTTGGTGTTAAATTCCTTGCTTTTTAGGAAGTTGATAAAATCCGCGGAAATTTGACTGAACCATTGTTCTGCCAAACATCTGTCTATTCAAAGAGGGGGAGAGAGATATGCGACTTTGAAGAATGCAGTAACCTAGAAACTGTCCACTGCTAGCATTTATTTTCAAAAACTGATTGCTATCAGTTAGATGGTACCATAAAAATACGATTGTGACATTTAGCAAACTTGCTTTTACAATGGATTAAAAAAAAATTGCTGGCAAGTCAGCTCTGGATGTCTCTACTTTGTGCGCTATAGATGCTTAGATAAGTTGGACACATTGTCTTGAACAATGGAAATTAAAAATCTGTCTTCTCGTATACTGAAAAGATATTAGGTCTCTAATTTGGAGCTCATTAACAGATGTCTTATTTTAGATCTGCAAGGCTCTGCAGCATTATACTAGGGTGTTTGCTCAATTTCCTTTTGTATTTGGTTGCTATAGAAACATAGGGTCTCACTATTGCACCGTGCCTAAAACAATAAAAGCTTAATGCATACTAAGTCTGCTGAAAGCAAAGTTATAATTTGAACCTGTGGAAACATAATTATGGGAATGACTTGTGCGATGGTGAGGTTATGAACTGGGGAGAGGATGATCTTACCAAATATTTCTCCCTTCAGGCACATAAGCAAGAGTGGAGAATAAGGAGGGGTTAATTGGGTGATTTTATTTTTTTTTAATATTTTTTTTTCTCCTCTTTTCTGTAAAGATCCTAGTTATATAGCTACGTCTTTAGGCTACAACTTAGCTCTTAATAAGGTATGTTCTCTTCCACTAAATGCAAATCCTCACTTTTCCCACACCTAGGACCTTGATGGGAGACGCTGGGTTTGCATTTCTTCCTAAAGAATGTCTCGTAACATGATCTGCAAAAGTAATGAATATGCCTTGCACAGACACATAAGGGGACAGATGTTCAGCTTACCAAAAAAGGTTAATCCCCACTAATTTCAGGGCAATCATGTGGCAATACTGCTGATTCATTGTTAAAATGCATAGTATCTGCACTAAAAAGATGGGATGACATGGATACCCTCCTGTTCAGACTAACTACTGCCTCAACGATTTTAATTATACATGGTCAGCTCCATTACCTTAACTTTCTCTGCCCAAATGTCCCTTCTCTTTGCGAATCTTCAGCAATATGACCTTTCTTGGCTATGCTTGCAAGCTGCTGGGTACCACGGTAGTATTTAGCACCAAGCTGCTCGTTCGAGTCCTTTGTAGTACTGATAATTGGCATGCAAATGAAAATCTTATTTCTAGATAATTTACACTTTTCTAAAAAGCGCAAATACCTCCAAAGCTAGCAAAGCCAGCGCTTCCTCCCACGAAGTGCAGGTTTCATGCCATCTTATTGGCAATCGCCGTCACTTCAGTCTCGTTTTCAAAGGAGGTTTGCGAGCCAGATGCTGCCAAGCTGCTCTGACCTCCCTTCGGTCCAAGACCGTGGAGAAGACCTCGCCACCCAGTGCTCTTCACGAGCCCATCCTCGTTACTTCTACCTTCTTTAGAGGAACTCTATAAATCTGTAAATGCATGCAGTCAGAACTGGGTTGGGATGGACCCGTAAGTCTCCACCTAGCCAAAGACTATCAGATGTTGCCTTTCTTTTTAATCCGTATGTAACCGACTGAAGGTTCTGGTAGCTGCAGTTTGTGTTGCTTGATTTGCTGGTGATCCCTTGCGTGACTTCAGTCAATAACTCCCTTTGGCAGTGCTTTTGGCCTCTCTTTGTTCCCTCTCCCTCCAGTCCCGAAGCGCAGTAAGGCTCGACTGCAGTTGAGCTTGACTTGGCGTCGCGTTGGAGAAGGGCTTTCCGGCGCCGGGCACGGGGGGAGCGGTGCGTACGTAACGTCGTGCCTATGCCTCTCTCTGCAGCCGAGGTGGTTCGCTGTCTGAACAGTGCCCTCCAGGTGGGCTGCGGGGCCTTCGCCTGCCTGGAGAACTCCACGTGCGACACGGATGGCATGTACGACATCTGCAAGTCCTTCCTCTACAGTGCTGCTAAATTTGACACTCAGGTACAGTACGAGTGTAAAGGGGACAAGAATAATACCTCGCTGTTAGAGTTCCTTTTTCATGCCCCGATTCAATAAAGTGCTTTTACAAGTCCTGTGACACCAAAGCACGTGCTTAAATGCTTTGCTGAATGGATGCCTTAATTTCTCTGTCCTCATGGAGATGGGGTCTGTGCAGGCTTAACCCTTCCTTTCTTGCAGCCCTTCCTGCTGCTTAGCTACTCCTCTGAACCGTGATTTTGGTTTTTGGCTACAAATGCATCCTTCAGGGCTATTTTCTACAGTACTTTTTCCACATACTGTATGCTATGTGTGAGGACTTGGCAAGGAGGGTTTTGTGGGGCGGAGAGCTAAATTTCCTCTTCAGGAGGAAATATAAACGTTCTTCTAACAAAGTAAGTCTTCTGACTGTGTGACCTGGCACAGGGCTGGGATTTGAATTGGAAGTCTTTGGGCCTGGGAATGCACGGCCAGATCAGCCTCTCCGGAGCTGCAGTGGCTTGCAGCAGAATAAATAGGATAATATCGGAGGTCTGTGGCTCTGCCAAGGGCCCTTTTCCTTCGTACTTTCTTCCCAAAATGTGCACACCCCCTTGCTCCCCGTGCTCTCGCTCTCAAGGACAAACTTAAAAGCTCTTAAAGCATCTTGAGGTCTGGTGAACCAGATGCATTAAATCGCTGGTATGCAGCGAGCAGTCCAGCCCCCTCCCGGAGGGCAGAATTGGCCCATCTCTGGTGCTGGCATTTCTAGGTCTGTTCACGCAAAGACTTCCATTGCCTAAATCTTTTGGGAACAGGAGCTCCCTGTTCTCTGTGGCCTGTGTGCATCCCAACTTAAACCGCTGTGAATGTAACTGTGCAATAATTGCGAGCGTTTAGGGTCCAATTCCCTGCCGTGCTTGGGAAGGGACCTCCAGCAGGTCTGTAATTGCAGCGAGGGTAATTAATAGCAGCCAGCCACAGCGGAGTATCTGTTAATACATCCCTTTCTATGAAATCTGTTGCAGTTTAAGGTTTTTTTTCTGTTTCCAGGGAAAAGCTTTTGTGAAAGAAAGCTTGAAATGCATCGCGAATGGGGTTACGTCCAAGGTGTTCCTTGCCATCCGGAGGTGCTCCACTTTCCAAAGAATGATCTCCGAAGTGCAAGAGGAATGCTACAGCAAACTGGACATGTGCGGCATTGCGAAACGGAATCCCGAAGCCATCACGGAGGTTGTCCAGCTTCCAAATCAGTTCTCGAACCGGTATGTGGAGCTTTCCTCAGCTGAAATGCATCAAATGCAAAAATGTGAAGCACAGAGAAAGAAATGAGAGGAACCAAGTTGACTAACTTCTTACAAGTCCTAATATAGCTTAGCCTAAGTAATGTTCTCTGCTTTTTCAGATCCTTGTTAAGTTTTACCAGCATTCTTCTGATTCTCTTTTTGGTAAATACACTTATAAACGTCTCCAGGGGAGAATCATAAAATTAACTAGACATACACCAGTTCAAAGCCTGGAGTTTGTTTAAATGTTAATTCTTTTAGTTTGAATCCCCTGTAATGGTAAACAGAGCTTTTAAATACCAAACCAGTTTGATTAATACAGCATCTCTGGCATACTGAGCACGTAAGAGCTTCTCAACCTATTGCAACTTCATTCGCTTCTTCAGACGGCAGCCATCCCCTTTTTCTGGGTTTGTATGGCACCTAGCACGCGAGGCCTTGCGTTCTGACTTACCGTGGCAATAAGAAGAGCGAGGAAAGCTTAAAGGGAACCGGCGAATAGGCTCCTCTCTAACCCTATTCTGCCGTGATCCAGTAGTTCATATCTCTGGGGATAGTCCGGTGTTCTTAATGGTCTCTTTTAGGGTTGTCTTCACCCCTGTTCCTTCTTGATAGCAAAGGCTGCCTGCAGAAATGGGCACGTCACGCTGCCGTCTGGTGCCTTTATCTGAGCACAGAAATGCCCTGTCCCCATCCTCCAAGGACAAGGGACAGAGAGAGGCTTCAGGGAGCTACTGCAGTCTGCGCAGTCACGCTGCAAGGGCAGGGATTTCTTCCTCTAAATCCTGGAACAATCAGTGCTGAGTCTTGTGATTGGGATAAAAGGGATCTTTTTGAACAGTTTGAGTAAATATGCTCTAGAATTCGAGTGCAAACAGACCAAGCTGCAGTTTAGCGTGTTGGCTGGCTGCGGCGAATGCTACAGCTCCTCTGGGGTGGCTCTTTGACTCGATCTTGAAGCATCTTAAACCTCCAGACCTATCCTAGGACAGGTATGCGAGTGATGTATAGATGTTGCATCTCTGACCAGCATGGATTTGTTATAGAAAACTCTATCGTAGGTATTATATCCAGAAAATTATGCCAGTGGGAAGGTGCAAGTTATACTTGGTGCGTGTCTTTCCCCTCTTCCCCCAAGGAAATTTGGAAGAGGTTTGCTTGAGCGTTCCCCAGAGGGCTGGGACGAGGAGCAGGCAGCACCGTGGCATCGGTGTTTTACAAGCTGAAAGAGCAGTTCAGGTTAATGCGACGGATCGTAGAGTTAAAGAGCCCTTGGCGGGGCTGTAGGGACGTCGGGATGAAGAGGGGACGTGTGGGCACTTGAGCGAGGGAGGACGCAGCGATAGCAGCAGCGGTGTTATACGTGTCGGGGATGTTCCTCTCCAGAGGGCCGAGCCTGAACGGGAGCCGCTCTCTCCCGAGGCGGAGGGAACTCCTCCCCCACAGCCGCCAACCCTTGTCAAAGCCAAAGGATATTATGACATGTTGAGTAACAAAAGCAGCAGGATTTCCCAGCTAATAGTTTACACTGAGGTCTCCTAAAGCATCCTGCTTTCCCAGCCCCTGTCCCAACATAGCCACGGAATAAGAATGTGCCGCTTGGCCTGCGACGCTGAGAGGAAGTAGTTAAAGGTCATAGCATCTTCCTGTGATTTAATCTCATGGCAGGAGCGGGAGGAGAGGAAAGCCTTGTTGCCTTTGCTTGCTTGCAGCGTAGCTGCTGAAAGGCACCAGCGAGCTGTCTGACTGCAGCTCCAGCTCTGGAAACCACCAAGCTGTATTTGTATGAAGGAGGTGTAGGCAGCGCAGCAGAGGAAGGTGGATAGGATCTGTTCCTCCTGTCCTGTTAGACTGGGACTGATTTAAGCTGGATGCGTGGCTCGCACAGATGTATTCATCATCAACTACCGCGCACGCTTCAGACCTTAATATTAGCACTGCCGCTGTGCTCGCACTGTGCTCCACCGTGCCAAAGCCCGGTCCTTTTGTACTTCGAGTGCAGCAGAAACTTTAACCTCACCTGACCTCCACTGGCTGCTCGAAAGGCCAGAGCTGAGAGCTAGGAAAGGAGTCTGAATGTGAACTCTAATTTCCCTCTTCCTTCCCCTCCTCCACCTGCAGGTTATTCTCTTCTCTGCTCCTGTGGAAAAATGTCACGGTGACCTTAAAGGCTTAAAATAAGTTCCCCGATGTCCTTTCAGGCAGAAGCAGCCCAGAAAATAAGGGACTGCTCCTGTTTTCCCAACTTTCTCTCCCTACGAAGATGTTCTCTTGTTCAGTAAGGTCCCACGTGCCAGCTTTGCTCTCCCTGCCCGAGCCAGCCGCGCATGCAGGGCCGTGCTGCCTCTGCCTTAGCCCCGCAGAGGAGCGTTCCTTTGAGCGCTGTTTTCCGCTCGGCTCAAGCAGCACTGGGGAAACAGGTCAGCACAATTTCCTGGCTCCCGCTCCGAGCAAGGAGCGCGAACCCGAGGCTGCTGGAAGGTGAAAATGCAGCAGCAGGCTGTAGAGGAGGCAGGCACGCAACAGGGCAAAGCATGGGGTCCTCACTTGTGATTTAACGCATGGTCAGCTTGTTGGAAGTGAAATCTGATTGTATGTCCTACAGATCTGTCCCCAGGGAATACACGCATCTGTCAGGCTCTGACTTGGACTGAGCTTGCTTCTCCCTCTTCTGGTCCCTTCTAAAGGCTGTGCGTAGAGGGGAAAGGAGGGGGACAAAAGGGAACGGAGCCACAGGGATGGCTGCATTCGTAGGAAGGGTGATACTGGCTCAGACCGGTGGTCTGTTTAGTCTGTTATCCTGTCTGGGGATGGGCAGTATCCGTCTATCAGAAAGATGCCATTTTTTTTCTTCCTAAAGCTCTAGAAACTCGGGTTGTTTAGCAGAGAGTAAAACACACGCTTAAGCCAGTTACTAGATGGCCTTAGCTCCTCGCTCTCGCTTTCTTCCCGATCCACTAGGGTAACGCCAAAGTCGCTTGTGCTTATAGCCTTTCTTTTTAGAGCTGGAGCAGCTGCTCATTTAGGACGACTAAATTCGAGCTTTGATGGGTTGTGTTCCTTCCGTCTGTCATGGGCACAGCACCTCCAGCGCCGGGGCATTTGTTAGGTGCAATGAGAACACGTACGTTGTGCACTGTCGAAAATCAAACGCACCCTGAATGACTTAAAAGTTCTGATGCTCGTAATTTTATCGCTTGGACTCGTCTCCTGGCATGAGATCAGCTCTTACCTTGTTTCTTTGGGCTTGCTGCGGGGTGCCTTGGAGTAACGGGTGGTAACTCTCACACAGGTATTACAACAAGCTGGTGAGAAGCTTATTGGAGTGCGATGAAGAGACTGTCAGCACCATCAAGGACAGCTTGATGGAGAAGATTGGGCCCAACATGGCAAGCCTCTTCCACCTGCTGCAGACAGATCACTGCGCCCAAGGCCACCCACGCACGGACTTCGCCAGGAGACGTATCACCGAGCCGCAGAAGCTAAAACTCTACTTCAGGAACCTCCGAGGTGAGGGGTCCGTCCCGGCCCACGCAAAGCGCAGCTCTGCCGAAAGCGCGTAACGCCTTGGGGGAGCGGCAATGGGTGTGTAAGGGATGCTAAGCACTACCAAAGCTGACGTCTCTCTTCTAGAAGAGTAATGCACCCAAACCAAGTGTACTGTAGCTAGTTTTAATAACGACTAGGAACTGGTTTTAGATTTAGTCATTAATATTTTCTATTCCTCTCGAACAAAACTTTTGCATGGATCTGTGTTCAGTGTCTCAGCTTTCCCGCCGTCAAAATGTCTCCATCTCTTTTCTTCCCCACAAAAAGATACCCCAAACAATCTTAGTCTTAAATATAACCGTACAGTAGTCAGGCCTTCAGACACCAAACTCTAAATGTACTGTAGCGCTAACACCATTGAAGTCTGAAGATTTGGCACCAAGGAGAATAGCTTATTCTCTCTCGTAATAAGCTGGTAGGCAACGATAGATGCACTAATAACTATTGCACATCCTAAAGATGTCAATGGAATTCGTGTTATGAATCTGTGCTGGCCATGGACGAATATGAATGTCATATTCTTGGTCTCTTAGTGTCATACAGTCCTAATCCTTCCAATACAGCTCCGTTAACCCGTTGATTTACCAAACTCGCTAGCTGTGGATGATTCTAGTTACCGTGACCTGGCACCACAGTGCAAAATGAGTTAAAACGAACCCCCCCCCCGACACATACCAAATCAGGAAAGGAACATTTTGTACTACGGAAACGATTAAAAGAGGTGCCAGTCTATCGCTGAAGCTAGTCAGAAGGTTACATGATCTTGCATTGTATTTAAAAGCTAACATCTATGTACTGTATTTAACTGTCTAAAGCTTTAAAAGAAATCTAACAAAAACAAACCCTGTCTTAAGACTAGAGTATTAGAGGTCTTGCTCTAACTGTGGTATAAATAGTTTTAAAATCTGTCATGTACTGTACATAAATTCCACGAGAGTCTGCTTAAAAGGAGCAGAATATAATAACTTTATTGCATAAACTTAGTTTTGTAAGTTAGCTATTTCTTTTTTCCTGGAAACAGTATCTCTGTCATATTCAAGAGTTCACATTCTACTCTGTGGCCTTTTTATAACGAAAGAGAGAAAATGTTTAGGACAGAAATTACAGGGCCAGAAACAAGCCTCTCTTCTCACAGTTAAAATGGAGGCGGAAAAAAAAAATAAATAAAATAAAAGAAGAGTTGAGACTGGCCAGTCCTATCTCCACCGAGCTGCTGAGACGCAGCTACACCCAGGGCATGAGTGCTGCTGGAGAGCTATTTGGGGAGTTATCGGACGGCTGGCAAAAAGCTGCTTTGGGACCTCAGAGCTGCCACGGGGTAAAACCTACGTTAGAAAGCTGATTTCTGGGGGAAAGGCAGGAAAAAAATTCTTAGACTCTCTTAAGCTTCAGAAGTAAAGCGATGTGCCTGCCTTTAAGAGGACGCATGCCTTCCTGCTGTCGGATCTGCCTTTCCTCCCATCCACCTCTTCGGCAGCCTCGGAACGGGAGCGGAGCAGCCGGTCCCGCGGCGGTAGCTGGGGGCCTCCCCCAAACGCCGCTCTCCGCACAGTAGTCTGGCCGGGCTTCGGTGAGCCAAAAAAAGCCGCATTGTGGCGTGCGATCAACAAGGCCAGTTCCACGCTCCAAATCTATCCCGCTAGAGTCCGTCTGCAGAGTGGATGACTCTTGCTCAACTAGTTAGAGAGCTAATAAAGGAGGGATCTATTTTTCTTTTCAAAATCTAAAGCAATATAACTTTTTTTTTTTTTAAACCACAAAGCCTTTAAACAATAACTTGCTGCTAATATATTGAAACCAGATGCAGTGGCAGCATTTCTGATATTGCTGTCTTCATTAAATGTAGCCCAAAAGTGCTGTCATAAAATTGTAAGCAGCAAAAAATGTTGCTGACGGTAGAGGGTTGTCATTTTATTTTATTATTTTTTTTTTAAATACTCTGAATCGTGCCGTCCAGGGCAAGCAAGATGCAATATCGCTCGTTCTTAAATCACAGTCAGGTATACAGAGTCCAACACAAAGAAGTTTTGCAAGGTGAAAACCAAAGGCCCCTTGAATATCCTGACCCTAAAAGTTCGACTTATGCTTAGGAACCGATCCCAGAACTGTGCACGTGCGACTCTCCACCCTACAGCATTACACCTCCCGCTGCGCCGTTAGGAGACGGGGGTTTCTAAAGAGGGAAGTCTGCTGGGGTTTGTGCATCAAGTGCATATTGCTCTTTGGGGAAAGAGTTACCAAGAGGTCTTTACCTGGCTCCAAACCAGACGGCCGCGCGGACGCTCCGGAGCCCAGCTCTGGGCTGTGCGAAGCAGCTCCCGTTTTGGGAAGCCGAGGCCCCCGTGGGCTCGCAGCAGCAGAGCTCACTGAGGACATCTAGCAGCCGCGATTTTCCATGGAGATGCTCCTCATGGCAAGAGGCTTCTCTGTTGCTTTGTGCGTCCATTGCTATGAAAACCCAAAGAAGGTTTATAAAGTCCCTTTGGGGCTGGGGAGGAGGGTTGGGTTGCCCCAAACCCTATCCTTTTGGGTTGTCATAATTAACTTTCTTTTTCCAGTGGGAATTTAAACTTGTTGTCCCTTAACACGGGTGGGAAGAGGACTGGGTAAATAATTCCCCCCGACGCGATTTGCTCTGGTATCACAGGAAAACATCCCCTGTGCAAACCAAAGCTCTGCCTCTCCGCACTGACACTGCTGTTGGGGACTCGCCTCGTGTCGGAGAGAGCCTCGACTGCACCACGAGATTTTCGAGCTGCTTTAATACGTCACTTTTTTTCTTCTTCTTCTTTCCTATGCTGAAGTAGTAAGGAAGCCGCAAGCACACATCCATAAAAATCGAAAGGCCTGGGGCTCACCCTGCCTAACTTTTGCCATCTAGCCCAAGCTGGTCATTTAAAGCTCTCTCTTATCAGGGGAGAAGGGCACGGAATGGGAGAGGCGCTTCCCATCGACTGGGAAGGATGCCTGGTTTGAGATGGTTTGAATTAGGTGAGAGAGATGCCCCTGTGGATAGGGAATGATTCCTAATATTAAGTCCAGCTATTTCACGGTTTATTTAATCTCTAATGCTTTATTTTTTTAATCTTGCGTTCATTGCAAAATGATTTCTCTTGCGGGCGGGGAGGGGCTTATCTAGAAATGTTTGCATGATTCTCATTGTGATTTGTTTGCACTTTAGATGTTTTGTGCCATTATAAATTTGCATTATGTATTTATAATTTAAAGATACTTAGAAGGGGGAGAGAGTTTGGGGGTTTTGTTTGTTTTTTTTTTTTTGCTGAGTACTGAAATAAACAGTGAGCATATCTGGTATATGTCATTATTTATTGTTTAAATTACATTTTTAAAGCTCAGTGTGTTCATATAAAGGTTATTTGAAACATATCATAGTAATGAGAAAGATGCAAGTTATTTTCTTTGCTTATTTTTATAATTAAAGATGCATAACATAATGAGGCCTATGTTGGATTTTCTTCTGCAATGAAATAAAATGTCAAATTTAAGGGTTTTTAGCGTCTGTCTCTTTCATTAAACCCTACTGTGACCACGACGCTACCCGAGAAGCCAGTTGTTGCGCTCGCCTCGTGGCGGTTGCGCCTGTGCTGGGTGCTGGATGCCCCGCGTTCCCGTCCTGCAGGGCAGGTTGCGTGAAGTCGGAGGTTCATCTCGCGACGGCGCCCGCCTCGCGACGCTGCTCGGCACCGGGCTGGGGGAAGCAGGGGCTGAGGGCAGAGCAAGCGATGCCTGCAGTAGCCTTTCGGCACCTAGACCGCCGCGCCGAATAGCACCAGAGTGATCCTCGGAATAGGTTTGGTCTGACCGAAACCTCCGATCCCGGGCCCTGCAATGTCCGAGAGCAGCTGTAAATCCCCGGGCTCGTAAAGCTCGTGTCACGGTTCTCCCTGACAGCGGCCTGACCTTGTAAATTGTATCTTATTTGCCCTGATAACAAAATTAAGGCAGAACCGGTTTTTTTAATGAATGCATCCATAACAGCATTGCAGGAAGAAGAAAATACCTTGCCTTTGGCTTTGATGCACATGTAAATGCGCATTTACGTTTCATTCAGGAAATCTCTAATTTCCAGTGGAAGATCAAAAAACGTTTAATACTCATCAGAGGAAGGCTGGCAGACTAGTTCAGGCTTAGTGCTCCAAAAGCTGCTGCAAACTTTAAAAAACTCTTTTCCCCCATCACATTAGAGTAAGACTTGTCCAAGAGAACCAAAGAATAAATATCAGCAATAAAGCCGGATTAAAAAGAAAAATCTCTTCTTCCTTCTTCTTTTGTCCAGCAATGGAGAAATTGCTTTCAAAAGGGGCTATTGACACTTTGCTTTTGTTGAAATCCCTTTTTAGTCAAAAGCAAAGTTCATGATAAGGTCCGGTAACTTACCAAAATCCGAATTTATCATCCTTTGCAGCCAAATAAGCCGCTGTGGTTCGCAGCACCGAGAGCTGGTGAGCCAGGGCGGCGCTGATTTAACATTGCTGCACACCAGGGCCGAGGTGCCGAGGGAACTGGACCTTCCTTGGGCTCCCGTTTGCTGCTATTAACGTGTAGCTGGTGACAAGCCGCCCGCCACCTGCTTACCTCGATACCCCTCGGGGAATCCTCCCAAGCCCTGGCTCCAGGTGAGCGCCACTGTTCCAGCGCGAGCTGAGCTAATACCTCAGAAAAAGGCAGAAAGGGCAACCACCCGCATCACCCGAAGCACTCGGCTGTACTGCCGGTTTGAGTAGGTTGCTCATAAAATCCTCCCCCCAGCCGAAAAAGCTCAAGGCAAAAGAGGATTATGTCAAGATCGCTGCCAAAACCGAGCGTCGAGTCGGTTAGGTCGACAAGAGAATACGCGTCCCGGCCTATACACACGTGCCACTGAGTCATCTGACGTGCCAGAGGGCTTGGGAATGGATGTCGCCCCCCGACTTCTCCATCTGCTTTCCCATCAGTAGGGATCCCCCCCGCCATCACTTGCTGAATGCATGCATCCGCTCAGCCGCCTGTAATCACCGGCTGCTAATTAACAGCCCCCAGCCCCGCTTTCTAGAAGCCAAAGCAGCAAAGGGAACGGCATCCAGTTAGAAATTATAAAAAAAAAAATAAATTAAAAATTAGGGATAAACAGTGAATTATACATCGCTAGAAACAAAGCCCGTTAGCATTTCTGCTCTTGCAAAAAGAGTGCCTTGGAAATGGTACAGATGCCGCTCTTCCAAAAGCTGGCTTTCCCAGCTATTTTTGTAATTAACGACCACTATAAAATAATTAGTGTCAATACAATGTACTATTCACATGAAATCTTCATAAATCTCAGCCTGTATGGCTTCCTCATCAGCAAACCACATCCCTAAAATGAATCTGTTCTTAGCGAGTTCGAGGCTTTTGCCAGCCCAAAGCACCTCACCCCAACGCGTGGAGTCACGTAGAAACCCAGGCATGTCTGTAATAATTCTACACAGCAAATTCTGTTTGAAACCCTGCGAATTCTGGGTTGGGTTGGGTTGGGGTTTTTTTTTTCTTTCTCCCCTGAGCTCCCCCGAGTGCTAAAACTCGACCCCAAAATGAAAGGAGTAAACGACAGGGGAACCCTCCAGCGTGGTTCAAAGCAAGATCAACCGCGCTCCACCAGAAATTGCAGCGTTCTAATACAAGTTTTCCTTGCTCCTTCCAAACTCAAGGCTGACCTCGTGGTGGGGATTATGTATCGCGGAGATAAAAATGTCAACAATTCCTCTACCTGGCATATAAAGCAGGCAGCGCGAGTCAAGTGAAGCTCTTTAAAACGAGCAAGGGTGTTAATCAGGCTCTTTGGAGGGATGATGATGATGATGATGATTATTGGAAATCTCATGGGAAATTTCTAGCTGGTGTCCCCAACTGCGACGATATTGCTGAAGTGCAACGACCTCCCGAGAGCCAGAAGAAGGAGGACATGCTTAGACCAGTGCCACTAACCAGGGCTTTGATTTCCAAAGAGCGGCTGCAGCGGGGTGCCTGACCAGAACAGCCGCCACGGCGGACAGGCTGTGCAGAAAACACTCCTAGGAAAGGAAACCTCGGCTCGATGGCGACGGAGAGCTCGGAGTGCATTAAAGTCCTGGTGATCACCTTCAACTGGAACAAACAGACCAGGAGTTAATTTGATTTGGCCGAGGCCCAAAGTGCATGATTGACTGATGGTCTTGTCTTGTCCTTTCTTTTTTTTAAAAAAAAAGTTTTATTACAAAACAAGGGGGAAATAATTTCAGATTTTCCTGGTCCTCACCCTTCCTGCTTGCCCTGCTGTTCTGAGCAAGGAGAGAGAGAAAGAGTGAGCGCGGGAGAGGAGGAGTGTGATCTTTGGCACTTCAGATGACACTGGGCAAAATGACCGGGAGTGAAATTTGGGAACAGAGTGCACTTCCTGCCTCCCGTGAACCTAGAAAAATAAAAAGCAAAAAAAAAAACACAACCCCTTCCACGCTATGATAAAGGACATTGTCTTTGCCATCATGATTCAGCCAGTACAGCCGGGAATATGAAAGAAGTTTAAAAACAAAACAAAATAAAACAAAACAAAACAAAACAAAACAAAACAAAACAAAACAAAACAAAACACAACAAAAAAGTGAAGTAGGGTGCTAAAAATATAATCAAAGTGCAACCAAATTGACGCGGCAGTGGTGGTTCCCATCGTGCGAGGCTCGATGGGCGAGAGGCGAAAGGAAAAGGCGGAAGGAATGCAGATGGATGCAGCCTTCACCGCATTGTAAAGCAGGGAACTCGCAGTCGCAGGACATCGACCTGTCCAAATGCGATCGAGACTTTCATATATTTCAGCGTAAAGCAACGGCCAGACATTGCACTGGTGGATTTTTTTGGGGGGGGGGGGGATAACGCTGCTTGAAATCCCTCTCTTTCCAAGGCTCGGTCGGAGGGAGGGATACTCAGCAGTATGGAAAGCTTATGGGGTGATATTGTTCAACAGCATCAGCCGCTCACAAAAACGACTTTCTTTCACTAAACCAGCGTTTCCCAAGGAGGCAGCTCTCCCTCACCTTGGTCACAATATACAGACTTGGGTTTTCGAAGGCCGGGTCCCTCCTCGAAAGGGCCAAGCTAGGCGTTAGAGATAACGTCAGATAATTTTTGCTGTAAACCCCCCTTACCTCGGCGATGGAGAGGGATCCACGTTGCAAGCGGCTGGAGAACCTTAGGCAGAAAATACCTGCGAGAGACACAGGAGTTTTATTCCAGACGACAGCTGGAAAAACTAGTAAAACTTGTATGAGCTCATGGGGGGGGAAATGTAATTATTTTCACACAGACGGGGTTTTTCCCTCTTCTTTTTCTTTTTTTTTTTTCTTCCCTCTTTGGTTTGTATTTTTAAGCTGACTGAAATACCAGGATAGCCCAGATTGTGGCCACAAGGGATGATTGATCCCTGTTACCTGCACCTTCCTGCTTCCCCCTCCAGCCTTTCCCCCCGGCTGGGATGGATGCTGCGGGTCCAGGCGCACAAAACCGAGCCGCTCATAATGGTTATTTAAAGAGAAAAATCATTTTATGGAAACTGTGTTCCTTGTATTCTCAAGCCGGGAGAAAATTCCAGTTGGTTCCTTTGAATTTCCTTCAGGGTTATTTTTCATCTGCAGGCTTGGAGCGTTTTGTGCTGCAAAAACAAATCCCTGCTCTTCTCTTGATGTGCTGTTTGGCTTGGAGTAATCAACCGGGCTCAATAAAATCATCAGCCATCTCCAGCCAGTCGAGCCGAAACCCTAGCACGATTTTGCTCTCAACTGGGGAATTTAGACAGTCCGAACCAGCAGAAAGAGCCCAGCTATTTATTTTTATTACTGTGCTGATAATTAATCCTAGAAGTTTTTTCAGGACTTAAAAAATCTTTTCCTGAGCCGTTGTTTGCTTAACTGTTTCACATGTGTTTCTTAGAATCACTTTTATTCGCTGGCCATGATTTTCATGGGAATGAGGTGTCCGTCTGTGGGATTCGAGTTCACATTCGTGGCTAATTATCTGAAAAAGGCCCCTTTGATCTTTTCCTAAATACGGCTTTATTCCTACAGCCACAGTGGAGAGCACGGCCCCGTAGGGTAGACTCGCAGAGAAGCCGCAAGCATGAAAATTCAAAAAAACTAAATGAATCTGAACAATAGGAGGAGAATACAGATGTTTTCTTGGGTTTATCATTCCTCCATCACGCTTGCTCACTCCAGCGCTCCCGCGCACAAGTTTGCACGAGCATCATTCGACTCCTTGCCCCAACAACCTTTCCCTTTGCCGGCCGCCTCCTGCCCGGGCAGGACGCGCTCCTGCCACGCGGCCGCGAATCTTTCCTGCCCGAGGTAAATCTTTCCTTCCTTTGGGCAAAGGCACTGTCCGCAGGAAGAAGGAAGGAGGAGGCTGAGAGTCCCTGCGGCTCGCGGAAGAGTGTGTGACTGGCTAGGTGGAGCTGCCATCGGTGAGTCAAGAGAGTCCCAACGACGCACGAGCGTTTTCCTCCCCGTGACTCACGCGGGTGCCGGCAGGGACGGACACCCGAGCCCCGCTGACACAGTTAAAGCCTTGATTGATGGAGTTGGAGAGGGCAGATGTTTTATCACTGCATCAGAGGAAAGGGCTCCAGGCAGATCCACCCACGGGGCCCCCGGGGAGATGCACCAGCCCCAGAGCTGGATTCCCAGGTCAGGGAGCAAACTTCCCTTAAGGATGGGGAGTGGTACGTTCTGGCCGAAAAAATGAGATTACCAGAAGGACAATATTGGTTTTTCCTCTGGTGTGGAAAGGCGTTCTGCTCTGCTCCCAGCATTGTGCGGCTTTATTCTTCCTAGGGGTGTATGTGGAGTTCACGGAGCCTGACGCTCACCCCATCGTTAGCCGCTAATCAGAGTCAAGTACGAAGGACCTTTTGCTTGAAGCCTCAGAGCCCCTCCGTGCTCCGGGGAAGGACAGCATCCAGAGGAATTTTCCACAAATAACCAGGATTTTCCCGGCATCCCCTTTTGGGGCTACTCGGGACACACTGACAAAGCCCTGCTTTCAGCTCACGGGCGTTCAGCAAAGCTGGGAAAGCAGCTCGACACCAGCTGAGACAGTCCCAGCCCTGAACATCAGCCCTTCTCCGTTGCAGCGAGCCACGGCCATCACCCACATCCCATTTTCACGCAGCTGAGTTGCCAGGAGCATCTGGCTGCGAGATCTCCCAGATTTCACATCCAAGGACAGCTAAAAAAGTCACTTGAGTGTTGTAGAAATCCTGCACGCATTGGTGCCCGGCTCAGCTTTACGATCTCCTGCTCAATTTTGCAGCAGCTAAGGGTGTCATCTGCCATCAAAATAGCAAATAACCCTCTGCTCTCCTATCCAAACTGCTAAAAAAAGCTCATCATTTGCCATATAGAGAGGAAAAATCTTCCCTATAACCTGCCTTTCCAGCAATTTGCTAAGCAGACACTGACGGAAAGGCCAGCGGGAGCAGCACGCATCCCTCTGTGCGGCCGGGCTCTGGCACGTTGTGCGTTAGCTTTTTTCAGCATCCCTTGATATTTGGCCGATGGGCACGATATCAATGAATGAATAACACAGTGGTTTTTCTAAATTATGTGTGCGCTCAGAGAGGTCTGATGTGCTCTGGCTGCTTGTCACGCAGGCGGCAGTTCCTTACCGAGGTTGTAAATGTTTTTTTAATGCGGTAATAAGTTTCTCGCACGCCGAGTGAAGGATTAGCCACGTTCATTGCCCCTAAGTGCCTTAAAAGAAGTGAGCAAACTGTCCCAGCTTACTGCCACCTTCAACATCCCAATGCTTGGCTGAGATTTAAGCTCACAAAAAAATCCTGTTCTCCCCTGGGATAAGTCCCCTGATCACCCCTAGGATGAGCCAAACTAAGGATGGATTTGGTTTAAGCAAAGACAGGGAAGAAAACATGGAGGCGCTCTCTTCTGGCGAGGCATTTTGGGTTCCCAGCTCAGATGCAATTTGATTTTGACAACTATTGATGAAATCTCAGGAAGTTTTGGATTTGGACACAGTGGCAAAGGGCAAAGCCGAAGCTCAGTGTTAATCCCTACCGAAACCCCTCCCAGCTGCCCTGCTGGGAACGGGGCGAAAGCTGCGTCAGCCCTTGCACAGCATCACTCCGGAGGATTTCTCATGCCGCTCTGGGGCTGTCAGGAAGCGATTAAGAAAGCAAAGGAAATAAAAGCAAGTCAAAGAGTTTTGATCCTGCTCACCCTCTTCCCCCCACGGTGCTGACGCTGGAGAGCAGGATTATTCAGGGTCCCCTTTGAAGCCGCACTTGCGTCAAAGGCCGGCACCTGAAAACGGGGAATCGTCTCAATTCCAGCCCAGATTCAGTGGCAGAGAGGAGCAGGGGCTGATTCAGGGCAGAGCCTCATCCCTGCAAACTGTTGCATGGTTTGTTCAGCCGCTGCCACCCCAGTGCAGCCGCCTCTAACACAGCTCATTTCCCAGTACCGCCACGGGGATTGCGCTGGGCGGCAAGAAAACCAAACCTGGTCTACGCCCTTTCCCCCCAGCTGGGCTCAGGCCACATCGCGGCTGAGCCAGCAGAGCGCATCACGATCCACATCCCCATCCCAGCCGAGGAGCGCAGCCCCGCCGTGGTCAACCGCTCCCGAAAAAACCCGCTCTCGGGTGTCACAAAAAGACAGGCGTTTCAGAGCAAGCGGGCAACCGAAAGGTTGATTTCTCCAAACCCACCCCAAAAAGTCAGAGGTATTATTTGCTTTCCTCCCCGCTCCCCTCCTCCCCGGAGCCTCCGATGTGTTTTCAGCTGGTTCGGCCGCCCCCGGAGCCGGCGCGCAGCCTGACGTCACCCCCGCGCTGCACCTCCAGCTCCCATTTATGCTGGCAGCGCTCTAAAGATAGATCTGAGCAAAGATTATCAGCCTGAGCGGTATTAATAGGAGGCAGCTGCTCTTTAAAGAGGCTTTTAAATAATGTAAAGAAACTTCGTCGTATTTTTAAAAGCCTTTTAAGTGAGCCAAGCTACACCTCCTCTTCTCTTGCACCCCCCCCCCCGAGCCCACGTGTGCCCGCACCCAGGCGATGTGATGGCCCTGAAGGGTGCCATTTCATCACCCTGCTTGCTCAAAAGCAGCTCTCCCATCGGGCGGACACCGCTCCATCCCTGCTTCGGCCCGAAGGGAGGGTGGCGGAAGGTTTGGGGAGCCGGGAAGGGGTGTGCTGACCCCCCCGGCTGCCGTGCTGGACCAACTTAGAGCAGCAACCTCCCAAAAAAAGCCATTGGCCAAGCTGGTTTCAAGGAAAACACAGTGAGATGCCTCAACTGGCACCGAGCAGAGCAAATACACCCCTGTGGGTCAGCGGGGTCGGACCCGGGGTCTTCCCCACGCTGACACCCCGACGCACCCCCCGGCTCTGCCGCGGGGCCAGGCACGCGGCGCGGCCACGAGCCCTGGGACGGGCTGGTGAGGCGGGACAGTGTCCCGCTGCCGTGCCTGCCGGCTATTTTAATTGCACGAAGGGAAATAACACAAGATCTCGGTCTTTCCTCCGGCCAGCGCCAGTTCCCAGGCCATGTTCAAGCCAACTAAATGGCTCCCGAGCGCAACAACAGCCCGTGAAGGCTGTGAAAGGCAAAAATAAATATTGTGAAACTCGCGGCTGTAGAAACCAGCTGCAGCTGCCAATCGCCACATCTGGCCGCCGTGGCACGGCGCAGGCAGGACCCGCTCGGACGTCAGAGCGGGCAGAGGCGGCGGCTCCCCTGCGCTCCCCACGTACCCCTTGGCAGGAGCCCTGCGGTCCCCGCAGCATCGCCCGCTCCTCGGCTTGGTAACCTCATCTCCCCGTTAACTGAATAATGGAGTGAAACCTTAGCTGTGCTGCTCTCAGCCTGAAAATAAAACCCTCCAGCGTAGCGCAGGCTCCTGCTAAGCTCTGCTCGGGGCTGTCTGCACCGAAAGGCGAGTGGGGACCGTGTAAATCCCATCTTTACATAAAGCCAGTGAGGGGCTGTGTGATGCCCGGCGCAAAAGGGTCTGGGTTTGGGCTGGAACAGGCAGAAAACACTGCCCCAAGGGCACCAAACATGCCGCCTTCTGGCCCACGGAGCCGCGGGGCGATGCTCGCGCCCACGGGCAGCAGATGCCGGCGTTTGTTAGATGCCTGCAGCATGGCATCACTTTTAAAGGCCAAACCAGGGTAAAATTTATTGCCCTGACGGGAAAATAAATGAGAGCAAGTCCTACTGGAGCGGAATACACGTTATTCCCCCGTGCAAATGGGGGCAGCAAGGGTGGACGGGCGCAAGCACCGGGGGTTTGTGCCCGTGCAAGAAGCGGAGCGCGGGCACGGCCGCAGCCTGCCTGCGTCTCGGCTGCCTCCGTCTGAAACAGGGCGACACGGCCCAGGTTTGGGACTGGGCTCCCAGGAGAGCCCAGCGCTCCCAGCCTCAGGCCAAGCCCCACCGCGGAGCTTCTAACCCCCAGCACGCACAATTCACACACTTGTGTTTTTAAGGAGGCTCTTCCTTTTGGCAGCCTTTTAGCTGAAAGCGGAAAATTACACAGCTCACCCTCGGAGCTGATGGCTGTGTCATTAATCATGGGAGGGCTTTTTTGTTTTTTTTTAATTAAAAAAAATAAATTCCAAAGAGGGCACCACAAATGCGAGCACCAAACGGGCTGCTTGGGTTGACCTCCAGTTGCTTTGGCATGTATTTCGCTCCAGCTGAGGAAGTTGCTCACAGCCAGTTTATATATTTTAAGGGTGGGTAGATTGACAAATAGGAAATCTATGACATGTAATAGCTGATAACGCATGATGCATTTCCCTCTGCCCTGTGAATTAGTTGAGGCTGCATTTTATTTAAATATTATCATGCCTAGGATTTCAGTGTGTGGCATCCACGGATGACATCAGAGAGAAAAAACATTTAGCAATTCTCCTTATTTTAGGAGCTTATTTAGTCCAGATATTTTAAGTTACGTTTTTGGCCCAGTATCCAAGCGATCTTTCTTCAATCTAAATAAATGTCTCCCATTTTTTAAAAAAATAAATAAATAAATAAAATAAAAAATAGCAAAACAAAACAAAATACAAACCCAACAGATGTGGCGAGCCCTGCAGTTGTTCCAAAGCAGAAAAGCAAACCCGAGCACGTTTGCCAGGCCCCGTCCGCCCACTTAACCGAGCCTGTCAAAACCAATAATAAAGAACACTTGCGCAGTGCTTGATCTTTGCAAACCGCGGGGCAGCTTGCGATGGGGACATACAGAGAGCGTGGGGCGAAGGAGGAACCCCGGTTTTTTTAAGTGAGGATGTTGAGGTTTGGGGAGGTGAAGCTGGGAGGTCAGGGGATAACGGAGCTCAGGTGTCCCCGATCCCACACACCCGCAGCTCGTGGGCATTTGCGAGACACCTCTCCCGTGCGGCTCAGAGGGCGACGGAGGGTGTCACACCCCGCTTGCGCCGCTGGAAGGCCGGGGAGAGCACACCGCTGCAACGCATTCGGGGTGCCGCTTTGCACGCCCAGCGTCAGAGAGGCACAGCCCAAATTCCCCCTTCCCCGAGGAGTGTTTGCACCCCAAACATTTCCCACCATGTCTCATCCCTATTTTCCCTGCCATAGCCAGGGGGTTTTTGGGCTTCCACCATGCCCACAAGCCCCCTCACCCCCCTGCGTCTGGTGGGGCTAAATAACCCCTCGCCTCCCTCCCAGATAGCCCAGCCAGGAGCGCCGCAGTCTCGCTGCCCAGCGAGGCAGCAGGATGCAGCTGTGGGAAGCCCAAAGACTTCTTCAACCCTAACGGAGCTGCTGGTGGGACAGGTCTATCGACTGGGCTCCTGCTGGGACTCACTGGGAGCTGTGGAGGAGGCTGGACGGGACCAGCGTTGGTCACCTGCGTTGCCTCTGCTCTACCCTCGCTGTTCAGCAAGCTGCAGGGTGATGCACTTCTCTTTTTTCCCCCCCAAGTATGTTTTCCCAGCAGCTCTGCTCCCTTCCCAAGGCTCTCAGCCACGGCTCTTGTGCCATCTGCCGACCGAAGGCCGCTGGCTCTGTGGTCCCTCCACGCCGCAGCACCCACCACCCACTTGACCTGCCTGCACCCATCTGCTCCCCTCTGAAGCCCCCAAGTGCCTCCTGCCCTCCTCTTGCTCCCGCCACCACCTCCTGCCCGGCCCTGGCTTGAAAGCATCCCCGGGAATTTGGCTAAATCCCAGAAAGCCCAAAGATGAGAAAATTCTGTGCCTTTGTCGTCCCCGCTACGGCCCCCCAGGCGGCACCAAGGGCAGAGGAGGACAGGGCAAGGCTGCGCCCCGGCTGCTTTCAGACCTGTTTTTGCAGAGAAAGTAGGTAGAAGCGGGAAGGGTCTGGCCAAAATGTCCAGGTATAGAATCATTTAGGCTGAAAAAGACCTTTAAGACCACCGAGTCCAGCCATAAATCTAACATTGCCGCGTCCAAATGTTGGGAAGGGGCAGCCCAGCGGCTGCGAACCCTCCGCGGGGAGACTAGGCTCTCGCTCAGCGTCTTCAGCCCAGGTGCTGCCGCCGGCCCTGGCGATCGCCCCAGCGCAGCCCCGCACGCCGATGCTGTAACACACGCACGCAGAAATCTGTCTGCCCGCTGCAAACCAGAAGACTGCACGCTTCCCTCGCGGCCACGGGCAGGGGAAGGGGCAGGTAGCCTGGCTGGTTTGATGAAGGATGCTCCCTACAGCTGTCTCGTTAGAAAAAGCGTCAGACAAGTATCCAGAATGTAATTTTGTGAGTTCAAATTTCCTCCGTCTGCCAGCACTGGGGGACGCTGAATTATTCATGACGTTTCACTAAAATAATCCCATTTAAAAATAACTCCCCTGCTTAAAAGACGGTGAGAGCACTTTTAACACTGACCACTATTTTTATCTCCCAAGCCCCCAAACCTCAGCAACTCCCTCCCCTACCCACCGCTGACCCTCTCCTCTTTAACCGGAGCACAGCGGGGGGATTTTTTTCCTTCCCTCCCCTTTCAGTGCTCAGCTTTGGAGTTCAGAGAAGCAAAGCTGCACATCTCCCCTGTCCAAGCAGAGGGCACTGCTGTCTAATGATTTGCACCAGGGCTCTGCTACAGGGGGTTGGTTTAAATCAATCGCAAACTTCTGGCGCAGAAAACCTCTCCCGCTAGCAGATGTTGCTGTAGCAGCAGCTGAGAAACCCTCTCTCCATTTAATCCCCTTGATTAATCCCCTTGATTAATCCCCTTGATTGTTTAATATCTTCATCAATGGCATAGACGGCGGATCGAGTCCACGCTCACCAAGCGGAGCGGTGCGGTTGAGAAGCCAGAGGGACGGATGCCATCCAGAGGGACGGATGCCACCCAGAGGGTCCTGGACAAGCTCGAGAAGTGGGCCCATGTGAACCTCATGACGTTCAACAAGGCCAAGTGTTTTAGTTTCAGCTGCATGAAAGCGTTCCCAAACTCCTTAGAGATGTCTATTCACACGCTCTGTGCTTGCAACCCCCCCGTGCTTCCACCTCGCTCATTATTCCCTTTATTCCCACTGTATTCCCACTATTCCCATTATTCAATATTCTCATTATTCCCTCGCTCTGAGCACTTTAAAAACAAAAACCTTCTGGCAGGGCAGCCTTGGAAGGGTTGGCCGCCCCAGCGCGCTGCCGGCAGGCAGAGTCGGGTTTCCAGGGCCTCGGATGTTCCTCCGACATCGCATCGGGATCCTGATGCGTCCCAGCGATAGCTGCCAGAAATCAGATACTTTGGGAGCCATGGCTGTGCTGCTGCCATAGAAATCCCCCCATTTAAACACCCAGCAGTGGCTAGAAGCGGCTTTCTCCTGATTTCATCTAACCTAGTTAAAGAGAAGAGTAATGTCCCTGGAGAGTTGTAATAAAATTAACTTGCCAGTCAAAAAGAAGCCGATGATTTATGATCAGTTGTGATAGATCCGCTTAGTTTTCTTCCCAGAAATCCCCCAGTGGCCTCTCGCTGCCAAAACGCGGCCGCGGCGGTCCATCGCCGGCACTGTGGGAAGGGCCCGAGCCCTCCCCAGTTCCAGCTCCCGTGGCACTGGGAAAGCTCCCGGGCGCGGGGCAGGGAGTAGGGCCGGGGCTGGGCAGGCTCGGCAGCGGGTTTTGGCAGGGGAACGCCTGCAGAGATGATTTACAAGCCTCATCCAAGCCTCCGATGCGTCAGGGGCCGTCGCTGCCCGGGGAGCGAGGGAGGGCTGGACGCGGCCCGTGGGGGCAGACGGAGCGGGATGGGGAGCAGCCAGCACAGCCCCACGGCCGGCGCAGGGCACTAATCCTGCCCCGCTGCCAACCGCCCGGCGTTAAGCTCCGTTCTCCTTCCCTCTCCCCCAGCTCGACCCACCCAGCGCCTCGTCTCTCCGCAGGTCCCGAGAGCCAAACTCCAGCCTCTCCATTAATCTCAGCCACACCGAGTCATTAGGGGCGGATAAAGCTACTTACCCCAATTCCTTCCTGCTCGTCTCGATCCCAGCCAAGCATTTTACCTTGGCGCCGGCTGCCTCCCGCCATCAACAAGCCAAGGTGTAATGTTACTGTCTGTTTGCTCTCGCCTTTTGGTGTTTCGAGTCCCAAACAAGCCATTTAGACGTGGCAATGAATCCAGCCGGGGACTGGGAAGGGGCTTCGCGAATGGGGCACAGCCCTGGGCTCGTAGGACGGGTTTGCGGGAGCCAGCCTCGTCCGCGGGGACCGCTGCGAAGGGCTGCGGGGAGCCCACGGCCGCTGCGGTGGCCGGCACGGGCGGGAGGCTCCAGCCCGGGGAGCCTGGACTGGTTTAAGGGAGCTGCAGTGTCGTTCCTGCACGGGATTAGAAATTTGGAGGTCTGGGCAGCAAGTGCAATGGTCAAAAAAAAAAGGGGAAAAAAAAAAAGAAAAAAGGACCTCCAGGTATCCTTTCAGCGGGTAAAAGCGACACTGAAAAAGTCACACTCCTACCAAGTGTAAAGAGAGCAGGATCAGGCCCGTAGCAAGGGGCGGCATGGCTCGAAACCATCTCGGAGGCGAGCGAGTGCTCTTTAGGAGGGCAGCCCGAGAGAAACCGCTTGAGCGGGGCCTGAGCTTTACCCCTGCCGAAGGGATTTCGCAGGTGCTGACGGGGGGCTGCGCCGCGGGCCTGCAACGGCATCGCCACACGCTGCGAAACCCTCCCGGGGAAGGCGAGCTCAGTGTTTCTCACGGTGTGTTCGGTCACGGTTCCTATTTTACACCGTGCGCGGGGATGTCCCAGGGGCGCGAAGGCACCCAGGGCTGCAAACCCAGACCGCAGGGGCCGGGGCTGAAGCCCTGCATTAACGCAGAGATGAGGACCAACCTGCGGAGCTGTGAGCGCCTTTCTCCCCGAGCCACTGTATTTATTTTCCCTCCTGTTCCAGCCCCTCACTTCCTTGCCTGCGTTTGGGTAGTTTATTTATTCAGCCTCCCCTAACAGTCCGGTTTGGCTATTTCGGTGCTGCGAGAGATACCAACCCAAGCCAGACAAAAACTAGCTCTGCTCTGTCAGGGCTATCAGCAAACACCAGCCCCTGAGGCCGGCCAGGAATTTTAATTGAAATAGCCGGTCACTGGGCTCAGATAAGGCCCGGCATCACCCCACGGCCGGTGGGGCTCCCCATTGCCCCCCCCCGCTGCCCCACGGTGCTACCAGGACCTGGACCCGCTCCCCAGACTTATGCCGGGGGCCGTGGCGGTGGGGGTCTGCCCCTGGTGGGGGTCTGCCAGCTCAGTGCCCACCCACCAAGGCAGCACTGGGACAGACTGGGAGGGAACTGGGGCCCAGAGCTGCTGTCGGTGGGCAGCCCACGTTGGCGGGGGCTCTCGCAGCATCCTCCCCGCCCCGGCCGGCAGGAGCTAGGTGGTCTGCGCCCCTTATCAGCCCTTATCTCCCAAAGCCGCTGGCTAATGTGACCTTAATGGAGCTAAAATCGACTCGATTTGTTTTATTGCAGCTTAGCCCAAATCCCCCCCCC
>VZTV01093969.1:97501-132427 GCA_013400875.1 Anhinga rufa
GGGTCGGACGGGGTCCCCCTTCTCCCCCCCTGCTCAAAAGTTTCCTCTGCTCGTGTTTTCCCAATACCCGACGGCTGCAGAGCGGAGAAAGGGGCAAACCAGTAGGAGCAGAGCCTGAGCACTGGGCGGCACTGGGATACAGAGGTAGAGAGCCGGAGAGGGTGAGAGGAGCCCGGGGAGGACTCTCCGCCGGCTTCGCACCTGCAGCGGAGCCCTCCAGCACCCCATTTCCCCGAACCCCCCCTCCCCAAGCCCCTGCCGCGGCTGTCAGGGCACCCGAGCGCATCCCACCAGCCGGGGAGCGATGGCGGTGCAAGGCCCCCAGCGAGCTCGCCTGCGACGCAAAACCCCAGCAAATTAAAAAAAAATAAATTAAAAAAACCCAAACCCAACCACTTTGCATCTTCCCCCAGATGTAACAATTTTCCCTCCTTCGTTCCCAGTCCCTCCATTTTTCTGGTTTTGCTTAAATTCAGAGAGCTGCGGGGATTCCTCTTCCCACGGGCGCTGGGAGTAAATCCTGCCGGAGGAGGGACTGCCATCGCTTCCCCCCCGTCCGGAGCAGGGGGATTCGTGTTTTGGGGTGTCTGAACCCTCGGCGTACCCCGCTTTCCCTGTGCGCCTCCGGGCGCAGCGGCAGCACCCACAGCAGCGCAGGCATCGTAAGGAGGGGTTATCCAAAATTCATGTAACAGGCAGGCTTCTAATGCCATCCGAAAAAAAAAAAGGGGGAATTTTCTTGAATTCCCATTAAACATCACAGGAAAGTTCATATTAAATTTATCAATCAACCCTACTTCACCTTATACCCAAGGGTCCCCACTCCCAGTTCGACCCCTCCTTCGGAAACCCGCTCTCACTGGGAATGGAGCCGGGTCTCACTTTGCTTTGGGTTTTTCTCGCTGCAGGAAAATGTTTGCTCGCCCACCCTTTCGATGCAGACGAGAAGAAAGCCGACCCCTGCCACCACCCCAAGCAGCGACAGCGGAGAAAACCCCGAGTTTTATTCTCCCAGGCTCAGGTGTTTGAACTGGAGCGGCGATTTAAGCAACAGAAATACCTCTCCGCTCCGGAAAGGGAGCACCTCGCCAGCGTGCTTAAGCTCACCTCCACGCAGGTGAAAATCTGGTTCCAAAACCGGAGGTACAAGTGCAAGAGGCAAAGGCAGGATAAATCCCTGGAGCTGGCTGCCCACCCGCTGCCCCCGCGGAGGGTGGCAGTGCCCGTGCTGGTCAGGGACGGCAAACCCTGCCTTGGGGGGTCCCAGCCTTACCCAGCCCCGTACAGCGTCGCCGCCAGCCCTTACTCCTATAGCTCTTACTACGGCGCCTACAGCAGCAGCCCGTATGGTGCTGCCTACGGGGGGAACTACGCCGGGGTGCCCCCCGCCGCTGCCCCCGGCAGCCCTGCCATGAACGTGAGCTTGGGCATGGCTCAGCACCAGCCCGCGTGCTTGCAAGCCACTCTGCAAGCGGGGATCAGGGCTTGGTAGATGGCCGTGGAGGTCGGGACCGCCTGAAAAGCACCGAGGAAAGCCCCCTCCGCTCCACAGCCCGGCCTTCGTCGGGATGGGAGCCAAATCCAGAGGGTTTCTGCCATCCCGGACAGCGGGACGACTCCGGAGCATCCGTCCCCTCCAGGCAGCTCGTGTGGTCACGTCTCTGCAAAGGCAGGTCAGGAGAGAGGGGGACGCTGCCGCTCCAGGGCCCAGTGACCGAGGGCATTTATTTATTTAAACACAAATGGTTCGGGGTCCGGCCCTTCCCGATCCCAGAGGGTTTGCTGCTCCAGGATGTCAGCGCACGGCCGTCAGGAGGGTATGAACACTGCTTTTCTTCCTAAGGACAAGTGGAAAACAGGGTCTGTGCACATTGTGCATTCACTTTTTACGAACACTATTTAATGCTTTGAGTTCCTCTAACCTTTTGAGACACCTTTCTGATTTATATTCCTTGTATTAACACCAGCACGGGTGTTAATTTCTGTCTTTATTATTATTATTTGCAAATAAAAAACAAATTGGTGAAACTGTGTGTTTTCCCTCGCTCGCCATTCCTCACTTTGTAGTTTGAATTTTCCCATCCACGATTTGCATTTGAGCATCAAAATCTGATCCAAAAAAAAAATCAATCAATCTTAATGCTAATAATTAACCCAGAAAGATAATTGCCTTGTAGTTGGAGCTTGGGGAGCTCCCAAGGTTTAACCTTAACCCCCTCCCTAACTCTTGGCACGTGTTTTCAGCTCTCTCTTGCTATTCCCGCACTGGTGAAATGGGTTTGCAGGTCCGTGGTGGGGGTGCGTTGTACTCCGTAGTGACGGGATCGCGCGGTGTCATCTGAATTACACCAACGCCACCGGTGCTGAGCTAAGAGGTGCAGGATCCCCAAACCAGGGTCCCTCGGCATCAAGTGCCTTGCTGGATCAAAGGGCTGTATGTGTATTTTTATATATATATTATATATATATATATTTTATATATATATATCCCTTTATGAAATGCAGGAGGCTGAATGCCATTGCGGTGTCCCGGGGCGGATCAAAGGGGAGCAAAGCCACCTCCAGAACAAGCAGCACAAATCCACAGCCTCACCCTTACAGAATAAACCCGGGGAGACCTCATTAGACCAACCCACCCTTCGAGCCACCCGTGGCCCCCCAGTACAGGCTTTATTCATATTGGGGGGGGAAACCACGCAAAGGTTAGTGCCTGATGCAAAATGTTGGTTTAACAGAGATTTTTCCACTACAATGTCACGATATTCCAGCGACGGAGCCAGACAGCAACCTGCACTCCACTCCCACTGCACGGGACAGGCAAAACCTCCCCCTCGC
Source organism: Anhinga rufa (assembly GCA_013400875.1). NCBI lineage: Eukaryota > Metazoa > Chordata > Aves > Suliformes > Anhingidae > Anhinga > Anhinga rufa. Next base: position 100,337 of record VZTV01093969.1, read on the forward strand.
AACCTCCGTCCCCGCTCCGGGCTGCTGCTCCCTCCTCCCCGCTCCTTTCCCGACAGCTCCTTATCCTCCCAGTGCTTGGTGAAGAGAGACTTGCAGGAGGCGATTGAGCTTTTATCTCTAATCCCACTCAGCCCCATCGCCCCGGCGTTCGCTCGCTTCCCAAATGGGACATCCCTGAGATCCAAATCAAACCCCTCCCGGCGAGATAGCTTGCTCGCTGTCCTGCCGCTCCGAGGCTCCGCAGCCCCACCGAGACCCTGGAAATGACTGGGTAAGTCGGCAGCCGTGCTGGGTGCTGCCCCTTCTCCTCCCCTCCATCCGTCCACACTTCCTTGGGAATATCCCCCAAAATCAGCTGAGTCTCGGGTCTCTGTCCCGGCTTCGGAGCAGCCAGGGGACTCACGAGGGTCCTTGGACCGGGAAATGCTGCCGGCGTCGGGGGAAGCCCCGGCAAACAGCAGCGTCCCCAGTGCATGGCCTCACCTGCAAGGCTTCGCCTCACTGCGCGTTTTTCCTTGGAGGTTCAGCAATCAGATGAGGCGAGTCACATGAAACTCCCCCCAAATAAACACAGAAATCAAAGAAGGGAGTTGCTAGCCTCCCCAGCTCAGAAAAAAAAAAGCCTGAAAATGGGAATCATGAGCACTGAAGGCATCGTTTATGCCCCTCCATATGTTTTGGAGGGGGCACCCCAAAAGCCCAGCTCCCGTAGGATGGGGATACCCGCAAAGCCCTGGTGATTGCCGGATCCCCTCTGTCACTCTCCTCGCTGCAGCACATGCCGGGGCTGCTGCTTTAAACTCCCCCTGTTCCCAAGCCAAATCAGAAATCACCCGCTACACAGACCACTGTATAAACGAGCTGCCCCAAACGCACAAACCAGCCCACGTTGCCCCAAATCCTCCTCCTGGACCAACACCTCCTGTCCTGGGCCAAATTACTCACTGTTTATCAGCCACGAGTTATTTTCATCGAGCGAGCCACGGATGCGGGCACTGGCAACGAAGGGAAAAGACACTCGACCGCAAAAGAGCCGTGCAACGAGGCTGCCCGGGACAGACCTACAGACGGAGGTGTCGAGCACACGGACAGCACCAGGAGATTTCACTAATAGTTATGGGAAAGCTGTGGCAGCCCAGCTCTATTTGCAGGAAAATGCTTAACTGAAATGAAATCATCCCCTTGGAAGGAAGGAACCTGCCCATCTTCTGGGGAAAGAAACACTTGTGCCGGGTCCTGCGTTGGCATAGTTGTGCCCGAAGTAGTTGTGGATGCAGGACAGGCTGAGTCCCTGGGTGTGTGGCGGGGAGACGGGCACGTGCTGAGCTCCGGCGACAGCGAGGGCAGCCTAAAATCGGTGGGGTAGGGGGTCTGCAGTGGGAAAATTGCCTCCCAAACTGGGCACAGAGCACGCCCAGGGAGCGGCACGGCCTCCTGACCCGAGCGAGCATCCCTGCGCCGTGCTGACATGCCTTTGGGCAAGCGCTGGGTCCTGCCAGGGGGACCCACCGGTGCCCCTCGGGGGTCCCCCTCCGTCCCAAGCCCCCCTGGGCAGCACGCTGGGATCCCCGTTAAGCGCTGGAGTGGGCGGGCGGGCAGGCAGCCCACCCACCCACCCACCCACCCACCACGGCCACAGCAGCACCTTAAGCCAGCTCCTAATCTGCTCTCCAGAAGTGAGGCCGGGGGGGGCTGAGGGCCAGCGGCTGGGGTACGGCTGCAATAATACTCTTGGGCTCCAATTGCTTCATAAATCTTTCCAGATTCCCTTTCTTGGACTACAGGAGGTTAACGCAGCTGAATTATTGAAGCTACTGAAGTCTTCCAAGCATACAGTGAATACAGGGGGACATTTTCTAAGCCAGGAGCATCAGCAGGTTAAAGAATGAGAGAAAAGGGCAGGTTAAAAGCCGGGTTTGGGGCACGTCTGCACAACCTGCTCTGGGCTTTGGGCTGCCGTAACCAAACACCCTCCTATAAAATCAACAAAGTCCTCAGGGGGTTTCAGGGAAATCTATTGTTTCCCATTTTAAGATTAAAAAACCATGCCTGTGCTTCTCGGCTGAGGACGAGGGGCTGGGTTTGAGCGGAGGCTTTAGGAATAGGTGATCGGTGTTAAATTATTCCAACAGCAAAAGGAGGCTGCGGACAACGGGGCTATAGGGGGTCACCGTGTATATGCGTACATTGCTCAGAGGGTGCCTGTAGTTCCCAGGGACGCTGCTCATCTGCATCCCCGGACCTGAATTTTGCTCCCACGGGGGCTTCCCCACCAGATTGCTTTGCCTTATGATGGGGCAAGGTGATTTTTTAATCATGTGCTGGGGGGGTTTCACAGCTGTTTGCGTGGCGAGTGAGGAGTTGTTTTCCAAACAGAAACTCTAGAAGAACAACTACAAATAAAGTGGACACTCCAAAAAAAAAAAAGAAAAATAAATAAAAAATCTGTTATAACAGAAAGCTCGACTCGTGGTTTTTCTTGGAATTGGGAAGGTTTTGCTCCTTTCGGGTGCCTTTGAACACAAGGCCTTGCAGGATGGTGTATAAAGGCATTAAGGCTTCTTAAATAAATGCTGTCCCATTCCACAGCTGGTCGAGGAATTAGTCTGAGGTTTAGGCTTAAATGTTCATGTGAACCCGCTGCCCCTTTCTGTGCAAGCATTTGCCTCTGGAGCCTCTCTCCCTGCCTGTTGTATCTTAACTATCTTAACTTTCATTTTAAAGCCCTCGTTAGAGCCGCTTTGCAAAGCTGATGAAAACGTCTTTGACCTTTTTCTCTGTTTTTCAACAAACTGGAAGTGGAAGGTTTTGAAGAAAACCCTCAAAGCCCTCAAAATACAAAAAAAAAAAAAAAACCAAAACAAAACAAACAATCCTTTTATTTTCTTCACTTTTTTTTTCCCCTGAAAGCAGCATTTCCCCAGAGAGCTCTAGGGATTACCCTGGGACATAAATAATTTCCATAACCAGGAGGAAGCAGAGCACCGGCTCGCTGGGGCTGGGGCAGGGGATGCAGAAGCTGTCCCCTTGCAGAGCATCCCTCCAAGGCAGCGACGCTGCTCCCCCCTCTGCTCGCCAAAACCCCCACCCTGGGAGCATTTTGATCCCAAAAAGGATGAACTCGCGTCGGCATCCTTCTCTCATAAAAGCTCAGGGGTGATTTGCCAGCAAAGGAGCAAGAGGGGGGCAAAGGAGGAGGCTGAGGTTTGGCTGTGACCCCGTGGATCCGTGGGGAAGGGTGTCCTGAGCAAGAGGGAGAAGCAAGCAGCCAGGAAACCCGCGGGAGCCAAGACACAACCGAAGGGCGTAGACTCCTGCCAGGGATCTCCAATCAGGCCCGGGAGGTTTGGCTGCCTGCCGTATAAATGCAGAGCCGGGAGGGTGGGAAGCCAGTGTGCTTCTGGGCAGGGAGTGTTAGAGGAGGATGAGTGCCAGGGTGCTCCCCGCAAGGAGGCAGAGAGCACCCAGCAGCACCCCAGCAGGGATGATCCGGACCCCGACGGCAGCCCAGCAGACTGTGCCCGTCTCCTCCAGACCCCGGACATCCTTCCTCATCCAAGACATCCTCTGGGATGGGGCAGAGCGGGGAGCGCGGCCGGAGAGGGGCAAGAGCGGAGGGCTTGGCAGCGTGGAGGACGGGGAGCCGGGGGCAGCCACGGAGGAGGGGAGCGAGGGCAGCCCGGCCCCAGGGGCTGCCCCGGGGCACCCCCCCGGGAGCCCTCGTCCCCCAGGAGCATCCCCAGCCCAGGCCCGAGGGACACCCCGCGAGGCGGATGCAGGTAAGGGAGTGGGAGCTCCTGGCTGAGCCCGCTGGCCAGGGGATGGACCAGCAACCTCTACGCTTGGGTCAGCCAAGGGGCAGGATCCAGACCCGGCTGCCTCGAGCACCCCAGAGCCAAGTCAGCTGGGCTTTAAATACCAGGGGGTGTCTGTGCTTGAGCAGTGGGACAGCAAGGGAAACAGCAACTGCGTGCAAACCTTTTGCCAGGCACTTCGAATAACTCAGAGGTCTGGATCTGCCTAAAACGCTGTTTAAATAAAGCCCACTCAATGGATTTCTGCGATATCTTGGGAAATAAAGTTCCCTTCTAAGGCAGAAGCTCCCCAGCAAGGGCACCTTAGGGCTGCCAGCTCAGAGGGGCGGTTTCTGCCCATCCTTCACGCAGGCGTCAGCGTGGCGATGCCGCCGCAGCCAAGCTCCTCGGTGCCTCCGCTCCGGGGATATTTTGAAAGTCCAGATGTGGAATTTGTGCCGTTTGCAGCCGGGCTCAGCTTTCCCGCGTGCTCCCGCCTGTACCGCTGCGCATCGGGCGGTTTATTAACAACCACCCTGCTCCTCTTGATACAGCGCTGCCGGCGCCACCTCCTAGCATGCGACCGCTAAATTCATTGCAGGCAATAACGCTTCACCGCAGAAGCAACGTACCAAAAATCACACTCAGAAGCAAATCTCTTTGACCATTGCCTCTCTCATTGCAGCACCATGAGCACGGCCGGGGCTGCAGGAGGGGACTCAGCCTTTCGTTGCCCAAGCAGTCCTGGGCTGGGCTGCAACAGCCAAAAAAGCAATTTTGAACTCTCTAGTGGCCGGCTCTTGCTTGCTAAGAGCGCCCTTGCCAGGGGAATTTTGGCTTTATGTTTCAACGCTATTAAAAGAAGCTTCTACATAAAAGCAAGTTCAGAAAGAGCCACCAGGCTGATTATTAGGAAAATCGTTAAAAGCCATACCGAATCTCCCAGCAAGTGGCTAGTGTAAATCAGCACAGCTCGAGGGATTTCAGTGGGACAGCCATGACTTACACAAGCTGGGAATTAAGCCTGTTGTTTCTATCTTGAGCATTATGTTCACGTCTTAAGAAAATATACTAAGAAACGACGAAAGGGGGGAAAAAAAAATTGGCCTGTTTCCATCCCAAGCTGGGTAATACACAAAAAAGGAATTAACTGCCTAAATAAATTGACTTAAGAAGTTTTATCAGTTATAGGTGACACTTCCCAGGCAGCTCAGCACCTTCCTGGGTCACGGCTCAGGCGACCCATCGGTGCCATGAGAAATAAGTCGGAGGCAAACACTGAGCCGTTGCTCTGGAGCTGTGAGCCGAGGCCAGGTCTGCAGCTACATCTGTAAACCCAGGCCTGAAGGTTTAAAAACCTGCCCCAAAATTTCTTGGCCTTGCCTTGGAGTGGTGAAAGAGAACAGGCAGGAATTTATTTTCAAAGCTTTCTAACTCCAGTCTGCTTTAAGCTGCACCGATTTCCTATTTCTGAGCCATCCTCTGCAGCTTGCGGATAAAAAGGTGTTTTCTTTGGGGATCCGGATTTTCCCATAGGCACAGCAGAGAGGATGTTTCAAAGAAGTGCCCAACAGCATGAATTCTGCAATAAAAATCTCAAGAGCTATCGATGCCATAATGAACGTAACAGTACCTTGAGGTTTTAGGCAGACCTCCGCCAGCACTGCAAAATATCCCTTTCTGTGTTATTTTAGTCCCTTGAATGTATGTTCATATTGAACGCGTGCTTATATGAACTAAGAAATTGTGATTTAGGAAGAAAGAAAACCCCTTACATGACTTTAAGGTGGTGTTCACTCCGTTAAATGAAAATATCTCCAAGAAAATATGAATATTTTGCTCTCTGGAAGGGAAAAAGCAAGCGATTTGGGCAATTCCCAAGTGGGTAATTCTCAGCTCTTCCCTCCCGCAGATGCCATGACGGAGACCTACCTGTCAGACTGTGACCCCCCGCTCCGACCCCTGCCCATCGCCCAGCGTCCCCCCAGGCAGGCGAAGCGCTCGCGGGCAGCGTTCTCCCACACCCAAGTCATCGAACTGGAGCGGAAATTCAGCCACCAAAAATACCTGTCGGCCCCCGAGCGAGCCCACCTGGCCAAAAACCTGCAGCTCACCGAGACCCAGGTGAAAATCTGGTTCCAAAACAGGAGGTATAAAACCAAGAGGAAACAGGTCGCCTCCGAAATCAGCAGACTGGACACGTCTCTGGCCGGGCAGAAAGCGGCCGAGCTCCCCGGAGCATCGCTGCTCACGCTGCGGGACGGCTGGCAGTACCTGCCTTGCCTCTACTACCTGAACGGCTGGAGTCCCTTGTGGTGGTAACCCCCTTCTTTTAGCAGAAAGCATCCTTTTCTCTTAAAATATTGTTGGGTTTTGGTTTTCTTTTTTTTTTTTTCATACTGCATCACTTTTTTTAGTGTTAATTAGGAGAGGGAGACCCTGTTCGCAGTCATGAGCGGCATCTTCTAGTGGCCACGCAAGCCTTTCTTGTTGCTAACAGTAAAAACAAAAATAAATCCAAAAAAAACACAAAAAAAGCCCAAAATTTCAAAAGCGTGTAATTCAGCACACTTGGCAGCACTGCGCTGGGGTTGATCTACAGCTATAAAATATTGCAGGCTCTTTCTTTCGGGGGCAGAAAGCAAGGGAGGGTCCAGCCCCAGAGGCAGCGATCGCCCCTCTCTGCCCCTCCTAAATCGCCTGCGCCCCCCCCCGAAGCCTTTGCCCCTTGCTCAAGCGGGCAAAAAGCAAACTGCCGATCCTGGGCTGGCGCTGATACGGCCCCAGCTCGGCCACTTGGGCCATCAGCTGTTTTATCATCTAAAAATTAGGCTTAAGGAAAAGAAAAGCAAAAATAATATGCATTTCTGCCCTCGATACCACCGTTGCTAATGGTCCTAGAGGGGACTTAGAGCTCCCCCGAGGTTTCTGAGTGCTCTTGGGCAGCACCGCAGCCTCCCCTCGGGGCAGCGCGCGCTTTTGGGGAGAATTAAACCCCTTTCTGCCATGCGCAACCACAACCTGAAGTGCCTGATGGCCACGGAGCTGCAGCCGGGGACCAGGTTTGCCAGGACGTGAGCGAAGGCGGCCGCCTTGGCCAGGCCTTCAAGGTGCCAGCTTACCCCCACCCAAACCCGTCCCTCTGCCCTTCGACAGCCAAGATGCCAACCGCCGCTGCCGGTGCCTTGAGAAGCCAAACCAGAAAGCGTCGGGAACACGGACAATAGCATAATGACAGATGAGTTTTGCATATCCGGGTGTTGACACTGTTTGAACGTTCCCATATAAGCTATTTAAAATAGCAACAGCTCAGAGAGTTCAACGCTCCCCTTCAGCTTCCAAAGCAGCAAACTCCCTGTTGGCAGGTGAGATCACCCCAACTCCCAGCGCCACGGCATCAGGGCAGCAAGAGGATGGTATCTTCACAAGTGACTTTGTAGTGAGGCGACAACTATTTGCACTAGCAGAGATTCATTATTTTTTTTTTCTAACTAATCATACTTAAAACTTTAGATGCCATTAACTCTGTGGGAGAAAGTGTAGAAATAAGTGAGATTTCCACGAGAGGAAACACCTCAACTGCTGTTTCTCAGCTAGGGTAAATCAGTGTAGCTCTGCTGGAACAAATTTAACCTTCTAAAACAAAAGTACATGGAGGTTTCTTCCCCGTGAACCTCCAGAAATGTTTCTGTGGTGCCTGTTTTTTTTCTGAAAGAGACCTAAAAATCACAGCGGGCCAATCCCCTCCTGCAGCAGGGAGATACAGACACAGTTAGGTAATGGTAAGAACTGCTTAGACCTGCCCCTTTTAACAAGATTGTTCGGAAAGTGATCTTTTGCCTTGCCAATAGATCCAGAGCTTGCAGGCTCGCAGACCTAGCAAAGGCAAAGCTGCTGGGGGTGTGTGGACGAGGAAAACCTCAGGGGAAGGGAGGGCAGGGAGAGGAGAACAAGCAAACTGAAACCCTTTGTGGCAGATAGTCTCCTAGCTCTTGCTAGCAAAGCTGTTTGCCCAATTTGGAGGACAACCAGTTGCTTTCTAATTGCCCGAAAGTAACTCCTAATATCTTGAGATAACATTTTTCTTCCAGCTCCTGCTCCCAGATGCTGCGTACCCCCCAGCCCGTGCTCTCACAGCCGGCGCTCGGGCGAGAAGGCCATCTCCCCTGCACTGTTGCAATGTGTTTCAAACCCAGCCCTGCTGCTTATCCACTTCGCACTTTGCTTATCTGCTGCTTGGAACAAAAAAAAATAAAAGCCCTTATGGCCTCGAAGCCAAGCCCCTGCAGGGCACACATCCCTACGGATAGCATCTCCAGGGGGAGAAAGTCCTCTTGAAATCCCACGGGCTCACCCACACCCTTGGGATGCTGCTTAAATCAATGCAGAGACACTGTATTCACACTAAATACACTGGATGAGCGGCTCCGACCATCCCAGAGCTGCTCTGAATAGGGATCACGGCGTGTCCTTTGCACAGACAGCAGAAGAGCAGCAGGGACGGGCGCGTTATGCTGGGAAGGACTGAACTGGGCTGGGAAAATTAGATATAAACTAAATTTCTTGGACGCTTCTTTGGGAAAATGTTTGTGTCATAGCTACTTTTTCTTCCCCGCTCATGGTTTACAACCAGTAAAATATCCTTGTTGCTTCAACACCCAACCGCTCACACTTTACTTTGCTGGTATAAAGCAAGTCCAGCGCCAATAGTCGCTATTTTTGTACATATTTTTTGATAGTATTTTATCTGACGTGCATTGTCCTTTGGAATAAAGAGCGCAGAGTCTTTATTAAAAAAACAAGCCGCCTCGTGGGTTTTTTCGCCCTGGGTTTGGATTTTCTCGCAATCCCCGTTTCTGCCACAGAATGACCACGGCTGTCCCGCCAGCACCGGCTTCCCACACAGACGCACGCTGCAGCCCCAGCACTCGGGTGAGTTTTGTGCAATGAATTCTCACAAGCACCAGCTCACCAGGCTTTGCAGGTGGGAAATCACCGTTCCTCGCTATTTCTAGCTGCCCAGCACCAAACGCTGCTCCATCACTCACCCAGCCACGTACAGAGTACCACTGAGCATCCTCTAATCCCATTTATTGTCCCTCGAGTATGAAACAGGAGGCTATTTCCCCAAAATAAGAGTTTATATAATGAAGTACTTTCTTTATCACCCCCAAATTACCTGTAATCCCACCATTTAAACACAATCCCAGTGGCCTCCAGGGTTTTGCATACAAGCACTGGTCCCAGTTTTTACTTCTGCCCCTGCCTTCCAGTCCTGCAAACACGTCGGCGCCGTCAGGGGCAGCGTTGGGCTCCGTAGGACCAGAAGAGGAAGAATTCATCCCAGGAATTGTCGGCGCGAACGTTTCCCCCTCATACGGCGGCGGAGAGGAACCGGCCTCGGGTCTCAGCCTGCCCGTGCGCGCGCTCCCTCCTCTCTCGGGGTGGCAGCAGCAACTTTTCCTGGACGAAAAGCAAGCTGCAATAACTACCATTGCTCCAAGCTTAATTCTATATCCTAGTAGCTTTAAAGAAGAAAAAAAATAAAACCAAAAGCTAAGGCAGGCATCAAGACGGCCAAATGAGATCCCAGGGGAGCTCCTATTGCCTTAGAAGGCTGGTGCTGGATTCTCACCAGGCAAATCCTCAGCCAGGCTCCGCCGCCTTCGCCCGGTGATTTCGTGGAAGGGAACAACAGCTCCCGTATGTGGGTGACCGTTCGTCACAGGCAGTGACAAGCGGCCGTCCCCTGCAGCCAGGGCTGGAAGTGGGCTCTCCTCCCTCCGCACTAATCCTGCCAGCAGCGCGGTCCTGGACCCGCCTTGTTCGTAACGCGGACCTAAAGGTTGTTACACACCAAAGTTTGCGGCAACACGGGCAAAGCGCAGGTTTTTTGCAGCGCGAGCACCTGCCAAAGCGGGTTCTGGGTCCGACGTCGGTGCCGGCTGAGCCAGGGATGCAGGCAGCAGCTCTGCCATGGGGAAGCATCTCGGCTGACTCACCCCTGCCGCGAGCGCTGCCCTCCCTCCTCTCCTTCCCAACCCTTTTCTCTGCAACCCCCAAGTGGTTTCTTTATGGACACGAGATAGACTTCCAGTAGTTCGTTCTTCTTTTTTTTTTTTCCTTCAAGCACAAAGCACGAGGACAAAAAAAGGGCCGTAGCGTTTGGATAACCAAATCATCCGAGTGTTCAAGCATTCATCACAACAAGGGGAATGACATGGCAGGCTTTCCTGGTGATAAACACCCCCTTGATTAATACAGAAAAGAAAAATCCCACCCTAGCTATAGAGACGTGGAGTTTTAATCAGCCTTAACGAAGCAGAACTCCTGTTTGTATGCAGCTAGAAGCAGAAAGCATCATTTAATGTCTGTCAATTAGTGTCATGCTCCGCCGCTAACATATCCGTCAAGATTAAAGTGTCTAATGCTGACATAACATTTACACTTGTTTGTGCCAAATCATTTATTTAAAGCTAAAAAAAAAAGAAAAACAAAAAAAAGAAGAAAGGCTGTCTCTGGATAATGTAACTGTTGACTAACATTTGCATGCAATAAACCACATACTTGGCAAGGACGCGCGGGACCGGAGCCAAGAAAAATCTTCAGCTTGACCTACTCAACATTTGCAAACCAGAGCAGAGGGAACAAGTTCGCTACATGGAGCTAAACAGGGGATGGGGAATGCAAGGGCACCCGAAGTGCCAGCCTGTGTCAGAGCGGCGTTTCCCCCCCAGTTTTTGGTACCCAGTTATTACAAAGATGCTTTGGAGGGAAGTGCAGAAAACCTTTCAGCAGCGAGCACTAGGACGCATCCTTTGGGTTGTGCGGACGCTCCCCAAGGAGAGAGGCAAGCTAAGCCCCATAAAGCACAAGGATTTAGAGCTCTTAAAAACCCTTGAGGATTTTCAGAATTTACTGTTCCTATTCTGGATGCTCTTGTCATCCACAGAAACACTTCATCTCCTTCTAACCCAGCTAGCACCTCGGTGGCAAGGCCGTCCTGTGGCAGGGTGTCCCCGCCAGCCCATTTCGAGGTGCTGGACCACCCGGTGCCCCCTCTGCCCTCGAGCCACCCCAGCAGCAGCGATGCCAAAGGGGGCCAGGGAAGCACGGGAGAAGCCGAGCGGCACAGTCATTGAGGCAGATTTTCACCACGATGGACAGCCGATGGGGAAAGAAAAGGAAAAGGGGGGGGAAAAAGAAGAAAAAAAAAAAAGGTAAAATAAAAGTACTTTGGAAATGTGGCAAAATGCAGCTTTCCAGATCGGCGTTCCCATGGGAAACTCCTTTGCTCCCTCTCACAAAAATCCAAGGCACATTCCTCCTCTTTCTTCTGTTATGGTCTGGGCACCATTTATTAAGAACAGCCAAAGTCAGAGAGAAATCCGCAGCGAATAGCCCTGGAAGTGCTTCCAAAGCTGTCTGCCTGCGGTAATTTATGGCGGCCCACTTGCAGAAGGGAAAGTCAAGAGATAAGACAAGTATTTTTACAGGAAAAGGAGTTCGGAGCGAAGCATATATGGATGGGGTTTGTGTTGAAATGCTCCAACCTTAGAAGAAAAAGGAAACGGGGGAAAGAAAAAGGCTTTTTTGGAGTCAGGTACCGGGTGTCTGAGCAGACGGGCTCCGTGGCTCGTTGCTTTATCCCCCAGCCCAAAATGGGAAAGTCGGGGGGGGGGAAAGAGGGGCGTCACGTCTGTCACCCCGCGGCCGCCTCGCCGTGGGCCCCCCGCAATGCCCGTCCCAGGGGGAGGCACAGGAGGGAGCTGCAGCGGCTGGGCTTTGCCTCCGGCCGTGCTGCACGGGGGAGTTGGCCTTCCCCTCTGCTCAGAAAGCTGGCACGCAGAGCAAGGACGTAAGGGAGGCTCCGGCCGCCGCGGGACGTTCCCACCGGCCGCAGCCGGAGCCGGGGGGGGATCTCTGCGGAGTCAGCGGGGGAGGATGCTCGTGGCACAGTAACTGTTGGGTTTGCCCAATTCTGCTCCCACTTCGGGCTTTTTCCAGCTTGAGGGTTTGGGTGTCTAGGAGGTATCAGCCACACAGGGTCTCCCCAGCTCTTCTTCTCACCCAGAGCCTGTCGGGGCAACCAGGCTTCCAGAAAAGCAGGGGGTGTTTTCAGACTGGAGGTGGTATAAATAACCTCAGAGCGAGGCCAATGTCCCCTTCGCCGCGCACAGCCCTGTCGAGCCCTGGGTGCCCAGCCTGAGCCTCCCAGGGAGATATTCCCAGCTTTTAAGACTTGAGTTTCCAACGCGGTATGGTTTTACATCCTCTGTGTCTAACAGTTTACATCACCTGAGCCAGGCACGGCTGGATCGGGGCTCTCAGCAGGGACAGTGCAAAGAAGGAGGGAGGGACCCTGTCCTGAAGGGCCCGTGTAACCAAGAGGAGCAAAAGCAGGGATATCGGCTATTCGGCAAAGTCTCCCGCGGTACTTTTCCACTGGCCGGTGAATCGCCCATCCCAGGTAGCACAGCGGGGTCCTGCTCGCGCCGCACCGGAAAGCAAAGGGATTAGTACAAGTCTCTCTGCAAACAGAGCTTGGGTGGGGGCACCCAGGGCTCCTCGCCACTCCCCTGAGAATGAATGGCTGGGTTAACCGGGAAAACGCACCAGCCGAGCTCCAGCAAAGCAATTATTCATTTGGAGCGACTTTCTCATGGGGGATGGCAGTGCCCGGGCTGCTGGGGTGGAGATTTGCAGGATTTACACAAGACAGAGTAACTCTGGGGTACACCCAGCATAACTTCCTCTGCAGAAGGATGTCCAAATGCTTTACAAACATCGTCCCAACGGCTGTGCCGCTCGGTCGGGGCCAAGGCAAGGCTCCCTCCCCAGCCTGGGCGCAGGGCTGGGGTTGTCGGAGGACCGAGCAGCCCAGAGGCTGCAGCAAATGCCAGATGTTCCCCTCAAACGCGTGCAGATGTTTCCCCCCCCCCCAGCCAGGTCTGAAGCAAGTAGAACGTGGGCTCTTTTTGGACCAGCTAGATAATATTAATCCTTTTTCTAGACTCTGAGTGTTGCGGCGGCCGGGAGCTCTGCCAGCGTCTATCGGATTTGTTTGCTGCTAGGTATCATCACGTACGAGGCGGGGTGATGCCGATTGCTCAGCTCCCAGGCAAGTTTCCGTGATGAAACAGAGTTTTTCCCCAAATACCAGTGTTTTAGTCTGGATATCCATGCTGTTCCCCAGCGAGTAGCTACCTCCATCAGCTTTTCCCCCTAGGACGGTACTTCTTCACTACAGGTTTTATCCTTCAGCCCATTAAAAAGGAGGGAACAGGGATATGCTACAAGTCGGCACCAATCCTGCACTGCTCCTGCAGCAGGTCCCCAGGAAGTCCCAAGCTTCCCCATAAAACCACCACGGGGGCTCAGTTCCCTGCTCCCCAGAAACGTGGTGGATTTGATGACATGAGTGCGAAGACGTACTGAATTCCAGACTGATTCGGGTCTTTTCTCATCTCAGTTCAAGAGCCAGTCACCCAGCTTAATTAAACGAGGAGACGGCGATGGTCACCACTAAAGCTAGCGGCAAAACGTCCCAGACCCAGGACTGCACCCCAAAGCCACAGCCTTGTCTCCATCAGCACAGGCAAGGTGATAATACTGGGGGCTTTCACACCAACTAATAGAGAAATGGAGAATTCTAGGGCAAAAATCCTGGAGCAGGACCTGGGGAGCCTTCAAGATGCCTTTGCAAGACCCGACTCAACACGAGGCAGCCCCTCACCTGGGCACCAGTTAGCAAGCAAAGCACCAGGGCATCGTCTAACCCAGGGTCTGGAGCTCTCAGGCTTCAGAAGAGGGACCAAGGAACCGATTTGATTTGTGGCACCAAGACCTACTCAATTTTCACCCAGATTTTGCCATCCGCAAGAGATGGGGACGCTCTTTGCTCTCCGCAGCCTTCCCACAGGTCTCCCCATTCCCAACCCAAACAACCTCTGGGCATTATTTATCAAATGACCAATATTTCACCCCTCCCTGGCGAGTGGCTTTTTGCTGGGTGTCAGTGGCACATCAACCCTCCTCATCCTCTGTTTGCGCTGGTGAAAGGAGGAATTACTGCAGTATTTATCTACCACTCTCTCTTTCACCAGGAGACCGTTCATCTCTTCTGCAAAGCAGCCCTGGGGGCACCGATCGCTGTATGCTTCTCGTACCACTTGCTAAAACATCACGGGGCAAAGCTTTAAAGCAAATAAAATAAGAGAAAATTTTAAATGAAGGTGATTAATGTACTTGGAGGATCTGATTGATCAGTGGTTGCGTCTGGGCTCTTGCAGACCTGCATCTCTGAGCAGTTTTTGGAGGGTTCGGTTTCCTCCAGGCAACGACAAACCGCCTTTTTCTGTGCAAATCACAGCAGATGAAAAAGAAAACAGGGGGGGAAAGCCGTGCTTTCCTCCTCCCACCAGAACTACTAATACTGGGGCCTCTGTCCTGGCAGCAAAACAGGCGGTAAGCGAAGGAAAGGCAAGGGTGCCACACTGGGGATGTGTATCGCCTATTGGGGGTAGGGGGCCTGCTTAATTCCGGGACCAAAAGGCTCATGGCCCAAAATCGGCAATATCTGGGGCTGGGATTACCTTCACCTCCTCCACAGCTGTCTGCAGCTGGGGCTTGGCCACACTGCGACGCCCCGCGGCAGATTTACACCTGCAGAGCCCGGCAGAACACACTTATCTGTTCTGCAAATGGATCCCTTGTCTTTTGAAAGGAATTAAATCTTGTGGATAAATACAAATGGTTTTTATTCCCTTTGTGGACAGTGGTGGCAGAATATGATAGCAGGTTAAGGTGTGGCCGGAAAACCTTCTGCTCTGTGGGCTGCATCTTGTCATCCAAAGTAAACACGCAGCTTAATGACATTTCAAGAGGGAAGAGGTGAGATATTTGCCTTTATGTTCATTACTCTTTAAAGCAGAAACAATATTTGAAGAGAAACAAAGAATTGGACAAACTAGATAATGATCATACGCGGTGAACAAACACAGCCTAGATCCTGGATTAATTGAAGAATTTAAATAAAAATCCCGATGCCGGGGCTTTGGCGGCTCAGGGGGGAGCACCTGCGTCCCGTGGAGCACGTAGCCCTTGCACCCACCGCCGTCCCTAACCTCTGCCCGAGGTCCCCCCGGATGGCATCCCCGACACTCTCGCGGTGATGTGGCCATTGCCATCACCACCATCCACGCGTCCCAGCGAGCATTCGTCCCCCGGCATCCCGCTGTATTCACAACTGATGCTCAGGATGCCCCTTCCACGCTCCGGCGAAGCCCTCGGTTGCTATTCCTGTTGCTATCCCGGTTCCTATTGCTATCCCAGTTCCTATTCCTCCTTTCACCCACACAAGCTTCACGATATTAGTTGCTATTTAATTTTTTCCCCCCCTCTTCTGCTTGTCTTGTATACTTATAGACCCCTAGGAAAACTACCGGTTGGGAAGTTTATAAAACACGGGCTGCACAGCAGAAGGGAATTTATTTGTTGGTAGACTTCAATATACGAACAAGTGCTCAACACAGCAAAGCGAACGCCCGCCGCCCTGTAGATCTTTGCTGCAGGAAGCCCTGCAAGGTTAAGGAGTTGCTACAGTCTAGCGGATAATAAGGCGCATTAAAAAAATGCCCTCAAAAGAGATTTACACAATAACCTCTATTGATTCCAAAGAAACCGTTAGTGTCAACTGGAAAATCGGATGCCTTCCCAGGGCAAAACACCACCCAGCCTGGTGAGAGACGGGGACATCGGCATGTCACAGCTCTGGGCAAGTGCCACATGCCCATGGGCGGCACCTCCAGCAGCTCATGCCTCCTCCTGGGGAGGAATTCCCCATTCCTGAGGAGGAATTCCCCCGTTTCCGAGGAGGAATTCCCCATTTCCACTTAATGGCCATCAACAAGCCAGGCAGATGGCAGAGATTTAAAGCAGAAAGGAGGGGAAAAGAGATAACCATCGATGGGATGTTTTGCAGAGGTCCTTCAGCCTTTCTAGTATTCTCAGCCAGCCCCTCCATCCAGGTAAGAATCATCCCCTTCTCCCGACCACAGCCTTCTGCTGGGAAAACTGGGAACGCCTGGGCTGAGCCCCGGTTTGCAGCCACCGCACGCTTTTCTAACACCACCTCGTTATTTCCCTCAATAACCAGCCGCATTTCCCATTATTATTTGGGGCACCAGTAGGACACAGCACACACACACACAAAAAAAAATTAATGAAGTCAGACAACTGGTAGGCAAACCAAAACCAGAGAAAACATAGAAAAAGTTTAAATTACTCACCAGGCAAACGGAGGGAGAGCAGCCCGAATTCCTCAGGGATGTCGGAGCCGAAGGGCTGCAGCCACATCTCCCTCTTGGGCAGGCAAGGAAAGCTTCTCCCAGGGCACCTAGCAAGGGCACGGAGTCTCTTTCCATGGGGTTTTTTAGTTTTTCTGGGTGTTTTTCCTTCATTTCAGGAGACTTAATTGAAAGCTTTGACAGCCTTGAGCGGTAAAAATCCCCTAGCCCCCCTGGCTCTAATGGAGAGGACGTGGATGGACAAGAATAGGTGTTAGAGGCAATTTAGCTGCAAGTTTAATCACGTAATTCTTGTCCCCTGTAACCACAGATCACCTGAGCGCAAGAACTCCCTCCTGCGTAGACACTCATTAGGGGCATTCCTCACTTCTTGGGGAATTACTGAGAATAAGAGGGAGCTGAATGGTGGCTGTGATAAAGAGAAATGCAGGGGTCCTCAGCAGCCTTCATATAGAAACAGTATTTAGTGTTTGAGAGGTATGCGGGAAGCATGTGGCACACCTCACCTTTCTGGACTACACACGTTTACTACACGGGAAAAGGGGGGGGGTGTTAAATATTTACTCTATAATGCAAACAGAAATATAAACTTGTCAAAAACATTTTATCTTTGGATCTCCTCTCTTAAGCTCATCAGCCAGGCGAGGCAGCCTGCTCTCCACCCCAGCGCATCGACGGTCCGTTGCACCTTCTCGATGTTTTTTCACTGACCGTAAAAATAACAAGGAAAAGAGAAAGGGCAGAATAGGCGAGAAAAGGGAAGTCCTTTTCCTTTGGGGTGGACCAAGGACAGCCGCACCTTGCTGCCGCTTCCCTTTGCAGCCAGCCTTCGCTCCCCAGGTAGGCTTTTGCTGCTAAACCCTGTAATTACCATTATTATTCCCAGCCGAGCTGCCCTTTGCCAGCCCGGGAGGGGCTGGGGCAGAACTGCCGGCTGGCTGCATCCCAGCTAAAGTTCATCTTCAGGATTTTAGGTGCATCTCTTAATTGCTGCGCTGGGGACACGCCAAAATCAATTCCTCCCGTATCACTGCAAGGTGCATACCCTGGGGCTCAGCGTCTACTCCAAACCTGTCGTTTTTCTGAACAAAACTGATAGGAAACAAATTGTGCTCCATCCCCTTATCAAGGCTACACGAGGCTACTCGAAATAAGCCTTCAGGCCAAGCTCCGGATTTTTAAGGCTAGAGATTTAGAGCAAGAAGTTTCAAACTCTTCCTTTTCTATCCGAGACGCACAGAGCTTGGTAAGCTGAACTGTTACCTTAAAACAACCTGGGCTTTGTGCTGGATTCAGACCAAGGACCATGTGGTTCTGCCAGCTTTATTAGAGGTGAAAAGGAGGAAAAGGAACACCCCCCCTGCCCGCAGCACGGCTATCCCACCCCGCAGGGATGCCGCTCTGCTTGCGGAGCCCCTGAACCCCCACAGCGGCAGCCGAGACAGCAAATAGCACAGCTGATTTACCCTTGGGGCCAGAGCAGAGCCAAGCTACCTGCATCAGGCACGAGGCTGGAAACTAAAATCCCCCCGCGGAGCCACCTCAGGGCCAGAAACATTTTCCACCCAAACAGTTGCTCCACGTTGGAGATCTCGTAATTGAAACATTTTGGTTAAGACTGGCTTTTTTTCCCTTTCGAGCCCGCTTTGGCCAAGCTCGGGGGGCTCACGTGCCCTGGGGACAGCTCAGTTGCAGGCTGCGGGGCAGCTCGGTAGGTCTGATTAACCCAGTGCTGCTCAGCCCAGCTTTAAGGGAAGGATTAAGCGCTTCCCCGGCCCCAGCGCCATGCAGAAACCATACCAATGAACGTCGTCTTATTGAAAGGGAAGGCAAGATCTATAGCAGCTTAGTATTTTCTGGGGTTTTCCCTTCAAATTACGGAGCAAACATTACCAAAACCTCAAAACAAACAGCTCCCCCAAGGCCCTCACCCCATGCACTTCCTTCCAGGGGTAAGAAATTCCGATCTGGGAATTCGCCTTGCTGCTGAACAAGCCGCAGCCTGTGGGTTTGCTTTGCAAATCTCAGAAGCCAAGTCATTGCCAAGAGGACTACGTTTTAAAACTCTTCAGCGGCTCCTAGAGGTGTGCGAGCCCGTGACACGGATTGTCAGCTCCTGCCAGGCTGCAAAACCCCTCCCAGAAGCATTTTCCCCCTCCAGTGTGTTGATGAAGGGTTTTATCTGACTCAGGCGGCGAGGTGCTGAGCCTGCCAAGTGCTCATGCAACACTAGAAGGCACCATTCCTCCAGCGAGCAGCCTGCCCAGCTGGAGCTCAATGCCCAACTGCACAGCCAGGGAAAGCCACAAGCACGAGCCTAAAAGGACAAAAAAAAAATCAGAATATTTTATTTCCTTGAGCTCCAGTGATACAACTGTAGCAGCATTTCACAAATGAACTCCTGCATTGTTAAATATACATTAAATTCCAAGGCAGGCAAAAAAAAATACAAATTAAGAACTGCGGACAAAGTTACTCATCCTCCCCCTTAAATAATATGTGCGTTTGTTGCAGACAAAGCAGCAGTACATGTTTCACATACCAAGTTAAAATAAAACTTCAGACTCGCAGCACAGAACGTTCAAATGCAAACCTAGAAGAGATGAGGAGCAACGGCGTTGGTGAAGGGGCTTTCACCTGGGGATCCAGCATTACATACAGCAGGGAACACATTAAACATAGGAGACCTCTGCAATTACGAGACCAGCCGGGCACATTCCCAGCTGCGGAAAAGGAAGCGTGGTTTTATCGGATACCTGGAGTAATCTGCAAAGAGCTCGATAAACGTACAAGTGCTCCTCACCGCTCTCAGCTTGAGGCAGAGCAAGCGCCCAAGGAAATCTGGTGGGTATTTATTTGTGCTCAACGCTCGGGAGGTTCCCAGACATGCTCTGGCTAGCAACCGACATGGGATGCTGCCTCCCCCTCCGAGGACGATGCTGAGCTGGCCAAAACCACAACCACCCTCCCAGATTGCTCCATGGCCGCAGGCTCTGTCCCTGGGCAGGTCCAGCCTTTGTGTCCCAGCTACTTACACGTTACTCCATGTGGGAGACGAAGTTCTCCCAGAAGAGCCAAAGTGAAGTCAGAAATATTAAAGCTAAGCAGCCAGAGGAAGAGGATGATGCACTGGGAACCACTTGCCGAGCATGACTCCTAGCTACTGAAGTCGCACCAAAAGCTGTCACCTTCCACATTATGCTACAGTTTGCCCCTTTTAATATTAAAGTGACCCAAAATTTTCATCTAAGTGTTTATGCCCATCTCCGATGGAAAGATTTTGTGCAGTTCTGGTTCCTGTTAGTGACTCTCCAGTTTCTAAAGTCAATAGAAAAAGACACCCAAGGCTAACAGACAGCTCAAAGACCTCCAGCCTCGAGGATCTCCACGTGCAGAGAGAGCCTTGCTCCATCTGCACCACCGAGACCAGTGGCCTCAAGCTTACAATTTTTACACTTTAAGACACAGGGTGCATTTGACACAGTGACTCATTCAGTTTAAGTGACAAAAAGGCATCACCAAGAAGCTCGTTTCATCGTTATCAGTGGTACAAGGTTAATTTACACAAGGCACACACAACACCACCCAGAGAGGTGCTCTTTGATTTACCTTCTCCAAATGACGGAGCAGAAGGATTAGTTCTACTTAGTGTCATCCTATGCAACGCGCCGGGCTGACGGGACACCTCCAGCGACACGGGCCAGCCCAAAAGCTGCCCATCGCATTGCGGCTCCCGGCACAGACCTCCCCAGTGCCGACGGCAAGCTGAAGCCACATCTCCGCGGCAGAGCACGAGCTGCCCCGTGCACAGCAGGAGATGGTGCCAGCTCGAGACATCAGCTGCAGCCCGCAGGGCAAGTTCCCGGGAGGATGGAGATCTGCCAATTGCTGTCCTATAACTATTTATGCATCCAGGCCCCCTAAAATCCCTCATTAACTACCGATCACCCAAGTAACTGGCTAGAAGGTGCATTTTGGTTTGGAAGAGCCATTGCCAGGAGGAGCAGGGCGTGCAGCGAGGCTGTCACCCTTCCCAAGCAGGCACAGCTTTTGCTGGCCACTGCAAAGCTCAGCATCCCACAGCAGCAAAACCAAACCCACAGCAGAAGGAACCTCTCCAGGTTGGTGTTTTTTTTCCCCCCCCCCCTTCCCCAAAAGAGATGAACAGCAGCTTATTGTCAAACATGGGATGGGAGGTGGCTTTGGTTCTGCAGGGAAGACTTTCCCAAGGCTTTCGCCACCCGCTGCTGGTTTGGTGCTGCCAGGATGCGACCCTCGCGACTCAGTAGCCAAACTGTAAACAGAAGCTCCCGCCCCCCCCCAGGGAGCAGAGCAGCTCCGTGCACCCCACTTTGATCCCACCAGCGATGGAGATGTGCACGGTTGCTCCTGTAAGGGGGAATCGGGGGCCTTAGTGAAAAAGTATGAATAAATTAAGGGAGGATGAAGGCTGTTCAGCTATCACATACCATAAAAAACGTACCTTTAAAAAAAGTGTTTGCAGAAAAATACTATTCTTTAAAATCTACTTTCTTTTTTTTTTTTAAGAGTCTCGGCTAAAAGTGGAATTGCTAGTTTCCCCCTCTCCCCCAACAAAGTGACCAGGTATTTTGGGGTGCCCCTCCTCAATGTCCTACAGTTTCCCAAAGTGGTGTCCCCATTTCTTCTCTCCCCATCCCAGCAAGTCTCAAGGGGCTACCTAAGTACCTTGACACCCACACGAGAATCCAGGCCACTGCTGGGGGGCTAAATGCTGCACAATTAAAGCCAATCTGGCTATAAAAATAAATGCTTTTGTCTTCCTTACACAGGATGGAAGAATTTAGCCCTTTTTAAACAGCTCAGCACCTAGCTGTATTTATTTTACTAGTATTTAAAAAACAACCCAAATGCCTACATAGAAAAATAAAGGATAAACATTATCCATCTATTTTATATTTATATAAAAAGTAAGTTCTTTGATAGGATATTTTGCTTCTTCAATGTAGAAAAAACCCAGCCTAGGCTGTATAACCTAAGCCTTCTAGTGAGGAGTAAACATCTTCAAACTTATTCAGATAAAATATCAGTTAGCAATTTCACTTCTCCAAAATAAAGTTATTAAATATATATATTATAAGTCTTTATAAACTATTTCATTGTTTAAGCAAGGAGGGGAACATGTGACTGAGGACCACTTTAATCCCCGGGGAGGGAGAAGTGGGCATCAGCTGTGAATCCACCAGAAACCTGGCACGTTCCTCAGCAGAGACCCAGAGCTGGCTGGCTTGCAGGCACACACAGACACGCACAGAGGGGACACGGAGGCTCGCATTCATTCTCGCTAAGTCCTTCACAAGGATGTTCTTTTTTCCAGCTTGTGCTTTGTGAGAAAGTACTTGAAGAACTCATACACTGACCAGGAGATGGCCGTTGAAGGCATCTGGTAAATGACGCGCGCCTGCACCCCTCTGAAATACCCCGAAATGCCCCCCAGCTGATAGACTGTCTTGAAGGCGTTCACCATGCCCGAGAGATGTCCGCTGATGTTCACAGAGCTCAAGGCCATGTTCTCTTGGGTGTTGAGCAGGGTCTTGCAGACATCCAGAGGAGTGGTGGCGGCAGCCGCCACCGCCCCCGCGATGGCACCGGAGACGATGTGGGACCGAGGGTTATACTCCCGGCGTGGGTTGATCTGCTCCTGCATGAATTCGTAGGTGATGAAGTGAATGGCCTGGAAGGGGATGTTCATGGTGAGCTGGGTGGTGTAGCTGCGGTAGAAGGCACCAAACCCCTCCGTCTTCTGCACTGTCCTTATGCATGCCAGGACGGACTTGTAGGGGGAGTTGAACATCTGCATCCGCTGCTTCACCACTGGTCCAGGCGACAGCAGAGCAAGGCAGGGCGGGCAGCACCAGGCAGGACAGACACAGGGAGAGATAAAGACTTATTAGCTGAGGCACATATTTCTTGGTCATCACAACACCCAGACTGAACCCTGCTCCAAGTCCCAACCATCCAGACCCAACCTCCCCTTCCAAGTCCAAACTGCTAGGACATAAAACAGGCATTTCTGTAGGCGTGAGCTCCTTATCTACAGGCTTTCACCAAAAGGCTGCGTACATCCTCCGCTTCCCCCAACCTGCCCGGTGCCCCCCAAAAAACTCAATGCAAGAAGTGAGGGAAGCAGGTCAGAGCTCAGCCCTGGTTCAACAGCTCCCCACTTCCACGGGCTAATGCACTCCTCAAGCTTAGCTAAGGAACCTGTAGTTCTAGCTAGAAAGGCATTAAGACAGATTGATAAGGACCCCCAGCTGCAACTGTAAGGACGCAGAGCTGTTGTGCTGAAACCCTGACATACCAAGAGGACAAGGGCCGAGAGGTGATTAAATAACTGTACATCACCTGGGAAGCGTAACAGACCCCACCTACAGTCCCATGTCCTGAAATGGAACAACTTCCTTTGACTTGAGCAAAAGGCCAGTTAAAGTAATTAATTTATTCAGGATATGATTAAAAGGATTTGAAACACTACAGACATTTTCTCCTTCAGAAAAACCCGACTTCGGGCCAACTCAGAAGTGCAACACATTAACACTGAATAGCTGGCAGTCCAGCTAATTGTCTTTATTCTAGCTGCATTTTACCATTAGTTCTCTTAACGCCAGATTCTACCTACCCAGGAAGGCTACGCAACGGTCCCACCGGCTGCTGCGCTTGTCTAACAACAAGACTGAGCTCGGTTTTGTTTGGGTGGTCCAAAGCTTCAGAAAAACCACCACTTCAGTAAAGATGCACTAGCAGAGCAGTAACAGCATTGCGTTAGTAAAGGCGACACCAGTTTTCCTGGAAAGTCATGATACGCCACGCAGATGCTGGGCAGCCCCTCGGCAAGCAAGGTAAAACAGCCAGGCAGAATTTATCCCTTTACACTGGCCTGTCCGAGCTCATTAAAAGCTGGGCAGAGTCACGAAAGCAAAGGGCTTAAGCTGCTGAGATGGCACAGGGGGTCCTCGGTGCCTTCCCAGGCTAACACGGTGCAGCACTTCCCAACAGTACAGGGCATTACCTTCAGCCGGATTCATCACTGCGTCGTGGAGTAGCGTGGCCACACTCCCAGCTATACCTGCAAACACAAGAGCATCCTTCAAAAAAGGGATTCAGAAGGCAGGGGCTTGCTCAGGCACTGCCGTCTGCAGAGGCAGCAGCCGATGCTGCAGGCGACCCACACCCCACCGAGGACCCGGGTACCGCTGCTTGGGGAGCTACAGCCCAGCTCCGCAGCAAGCCCAGGGAAGCACCCAGCAACACGACTCATTCCCAGTGGAGAAAAGCCCAACCCGAGCAGCGTGACAGAAACCAGGGTCTGCTCACGGGATCGCAGCCATCACCTTTGCCATTCCCTACAACTCGCGAGGCTTTGCCTGCGCAAGACACCACCGGCTTCGCTCAGCCTGCGCTGGACTGAGAAGTGAGCAATGTTTAGAACTGGCTCAGCGCATCCATAATTAGGCGTTTTTCATCCATTTACTCAGTCTCATTTTAAACACTAATTGCACAGATTCTGCAAACATCCAGCCAGCCATTAATGATTCTGCAGTTGGCTCTAGGATGGGCCTCTTGAGCCACACCTTCGCCTTTGATGTAGGTTTCCAGCTCAAATTCTCTCTTGCCCAAAAGACTTTCGGTCATTTCTCATTAACACAGCACTTCAATTTTCCTACTGGTACTGAAAGCCTGTAGCTACTTGAAAGGCAAGCGCAGGAAGCACATTACTAGCAAAAAAAGCAGCAAGCCAGAAAGGTATTATATATACCCTTAACTGAGTTGGTTGAGTCAAGTCAACGACTGCCGCGGCACAGTCCTACCGTCACATGATGCCAAGGACCAGGCAGAAACGCCATCTGCACAAACCCTTTCGTAACACCCCCGGCTGCTCAGTTAGAGGGT
The DNA here is from genome assembly GCA_013400875.1 of Anhinga rufa. Lineage (NCBI taxonomy): Eukaryota > Metazoa > Chordata > Aves > Suliformes > Anhingidae > Anhinga > Anhinga rufa. Next base: position 124,368 of record VZTV01093969.1, read on the forward strand.
TTCTGCTGTCACAGCGGTACTGCTGGTCCTACGAGCAAAAGCCTTCCTGGCAGAAGCAAAATCTTTAACAAAGCACACGAGCACGCAGAGGATGCGGTACGCTTGATCACGCTGGAGCTCCAGGGGAGACATCTGGAACCACCCGTACTTCAGTCCTCAAGAGGTTTAGATGGCATAAAGCCAGAAACAGCCTGCGACTGCATCTGAACACCTCTTGTCTTGATTACTTGCACTAGAATAATTTGGGATTAAAGAGTAGTGCAAAAATCTAGATTAGACTACAACTTTGGAGGGCGCACAGCAGTGCCATCAGGGCTTTCAGGCCGGGAAGGGCTTTTCTACTCTGCTGCTGCCAGCCAGCCCAGCCACCTCTACCCTCTGGAGGAGAGATCTACCAAGCATTCAGTAGTCCTAAGACAGGGCACAGGTTTCAGGAGACCATGGTGACCAGCACGAAGCACTCAACTGGAAGGCAGGTGCCACACTTGCCTACCTGGCTTCCCCCTGCCTCTCCAGCACTCCCAAAGCGGGTGCCAAGACCTGCAAAAGCCTGGGGTTATGTTTGCAAGGTCCATCCTCCCGTAGGGGTATTTACAGTGTCAGTCTGAATGCAGGCTGCCTACAGCAGGTCTTCCAGGAGCAGAGCACAGTGAAGGATGCCAGGCTAAGCGTGTGAAGCAAGCAAAGGACCAGCTGTTAATTGCAAGCTTTTTTTTTTGGTGCAAAAAACCCAAAAATACCATTGGCCAAGTGGCTGTTTCCTCCATGCTGGATAGCATCACTAAGGGACTTTTTCATTTTTTCATAGCAGGCAAAGTACATTGCGTGGGCAGGGCCAGCCCCCAGCATGGTGACATTAATCCCACGTAAAGGCCTCCAGAAACCCTCTGTAAGGACAATCTTCTTCAGAGCTTCGTACACGGTCCTGTACTGGGCTTTGGGGTCCGGCTGCAAGCTCTGCATCCTTGTCTGCAACAAAGCACACGAAGGGAGATGCCTCAGTTACCCGTCTTTAATGCAACAAGCACAAGCCATAGAGTTAAAGAGCTACAAGACTTCGAAGGTCCTTAGAAAGGTCAATAATTTATTCCCTGGTTGCATCCGCACCGGGGCCACGGCACTATTTATCCTTGCTTCGCCTGCCAGCCCAGCGAGATCAACTCCACACTCCCATTGCCACGCCAAAACCTTACGAGGCTGCTCAGACAAGCGCTCGGCGGAGGGAAGTGTAACCTCTGCTCTTGTTTATGCATGGAAAGTACAGGGAATTAAGCTAGCGCAGTTGTTCAAAAGACTCAGTGAAGACATACAGTTAGGTTTTAATTGCCTCCCGGCTCTCTGCCCCAGCTTGTTTCTCCTACAGTTGCTCAGCTGCTTTTGACACTTGGCACGCAGCGTTTGCCTGCTCGATTGGGAAACAGGTTTCCTAGAAGGGCAAGCTGAGAAAATGGGGTACCTGCCCCAGCAGGAGAGACGGGTAAAGGCCACCCCTTTCTCTTGCCCAGCGACCCAGTGGGTGACCGTGTCCCCCAGCAGCCTGGGGAGCACAGAAAGCGCGGAGCCTCCCTCTGCCCCATCTTCCCTCCCAGTTCCTGGTGCCCTGCAGCCACCAACTGCCCGAGCCAGGAGGTTTCATCTGCACCTTTGTTCAGTCCTCGATGGGCTTTTCTTCCACAGATTTTTGAAGCCAGCTAAGCTTCTGGCATCCAAAGCCTCTTATTAAACTCACTGCCATCACTTAATTATGCACCGTGGGAAAAACTACTTTTAGCTTGTTTCAGCCTTCTGCAGACCGATGCCATCACACACCAGCAACGCTCAAAGCCCTTGCAACGACGATGCCAGCCTGCGATGGGCGTTTGCAGGGCACAGACCCCAGCCACCTCCCACCAGCGATGGGAGAGACGCTGGCAGGGCTGAAACCTCTACAAGCATCCAGCAAGACCAAGCAAACCTAGAGCAGTGAGACGCAAAGGGTTCTGCTACTCCTGCCGAGCAGCCCACAAGTCCTGCCGGTCTGCAACACGGCTGATACACCCCATCACACCGAAACCGGTCTGGAGGGATAGAGACTTTGGAGGGAGCCTCACACCTCAAAAAACAAACACAGGAGGCTGCTGGGAAAGGGCATAGCCACAGGAGACGAGCGTTTAGCAACCTGCAACAGGCCCCATCAAATTAATGCTCTTAAGGAGCAGCTTGAGAAGTGCAATTAAGAGGCCATTTGGGTTTCACAGGAAGGATGCTTTCCCCCCCCTCTCCATGAGCTGGGGCACCCCATCTTCAGAATAAAGTCTTCCCCAGATGATTTGGCAGCATGCAGACACCAGCGCTGCCCTCGTGGGCAAAGCAACACGAATGGCTCCATCCTTGGCAGAGATTCAACAGCCCTTGGAAAAGCCAGCATTGCCCACGCCACCTCCACACTTCCTCACCAGGACACGGCCCTTCACGCTTACCGATTCACTCAATTAGCCAGGAGGCAATACTACAGCTAAGCTTTCAGGCAAGTTTAGCCAGTAAAAATGTTTCAGGTTTGGACCTTTTGATTCCCCGCACATTCCAGTTACTGGAAACTGAAGAGCGCTTTCACGTACGCTTTCCGAGACCAAGGAAGAGATTAGAGCTCAATTCAGGACTTTAACCCAGTATAGTAAAACCAAGCTACGAAAGCAGCAAAGCAACACGTGAGGCTAAGCCAAGTAATTACATTTATAGTATATATTCTAAAAAAAAAATTGCACAGGAATTAAATTTGCAAAGCGACTTAGTTCAGCAGCTAGCTGAATTTCAGACTTAAGCATCAGCCAGTGGTCGTGACAAGGCATCACCCTACAACAGGGGATTTGGCGGCCTCAAGCCTGTTTCAGAGCACTAAATGCATTGTAACCTATCAACAGCGCTGGAAATAAACCCAAAGGCTCAGAAAAATCCTCCTGTAAAGGCAGCAACAGCCCTGAACTATCTTGGAATTTAAAAACGGGTTTTAAATCCAGCTTTCAGCCCTCGCTGAGCGGGCGTGAGGGTCTTGCAACCCCTCCATGGGTGTCTGCACCTTCCCGTCCCACTGATGCTCGGTCAGGAGGGGCTGGATTTCACGATGCCCTGAAGAAACTCCCGGCAGCCGCTCCACCGTCAGCGTGACTCAGCATGACCCACTGCTGCCGAGCTGGTTGCATCCAGATGGGGTTTGTAAGGTGGTTTTTTTTTTGCACCCCCCCTCTCTGCTAGTTTTAACTTGAAGGCATTGCTTCAGACTCCAGAACTGACCCCAGGAGATCTCGATCTCACCCCAGCCTATTGCTGGGATGCCTTCGAAGCAGCCAGTATAATTTAAGCACGCAGCAGCGTCATCTCACCAGCAAGGTAACCAGGGATAAGCGTTCCTGTAAAGCAACAAACTCTCAGCCTGGCATGTGCAGGACCAAAGCACGTGGTGCTGTGCTGCTGAGAGCTAACCCCGAGCGTCTCCACCCTTACTGAGGATCCAGCTGCTTTCACACAAGACTGGATAAATACCAATTTTTTTATTTTTTCTGTTGATCATCTGAGCCGCTCTAGAGGGGTTCAAAAGCTCATCCCGTACCCCAGAGCGGGCGTAAGTGTACCTTGCACCCACCTAACCCACGCGGGCTGCAGTTTGCATCGCCACCAGCACGGCCAGGTCCACAGGCTTGCACCTTTCATTAAAGCTGTGGACACAAACAGGACAAGCAGCCCAAGGAGTGACCAAACCCAGGATCTCCTGTGCGGCTGCTGCAATGCGAGAGGCGCAGAGAGCTGAAAACAGGCTCAGCTCTGTTTCACCCACGATAAGTTTATCACGGTGTGAACAATGATGATTTGCTACGAGCTATGCAGTCCTTACCCCCACCCCACCAGCTCCTGCCACCTATCTGAAGCTAGCAAGCTCCTCCAAGAGCCTCACCCCCCCGCTGTTAACCAGCCAAGAAATACTTCTCCACCTATTTAGATTAATCCTCGTTGCATAAGACAAGAGCGCGCACAGACAACCGCAAGCGTCCTGGTAGCCCTGGTTTCAGCCCGGGCATAAGAAACAACACCAAAAGCCACAGGTTCAGGTTCATCAGGTTACCCGCTGCCGGTGGACGATGGATGCTGCTCGGAGGAGAGCGCCCAGCCCTCCTGCTGCCAGAAGCACAGGAACAGCCCAGGGTCCTTTCCTACCTAGAATTGTTTTACTAACAAGAGTCAGGTCTCCAGTTCTGCATATTCTTGCAAAGGGTCACTGATTTGACATGCCACCGTACAAACACAAGCTCAGATAGAGTTTGTCTTTGTTTTTTTTTTTCCCCTCTGAACACGGCATACTTTCTCAAAGTTCAGCCCGCACATTCACGTGCCAGACAGCCACCCTGCAGCTAACCAAAGACACTAAGAACACAATATGCGTTTACCAAGAAATAAGTGGCATCTCTTCAGCAACCGGGTCAGATCCTGCTGGCCGGAGAAGGCTTCACTCTTGCACAACCCATGCCACACTCAAGCTCCGAACTCTTTTGTATTGCTAGGCTGTTTTTCAGCTACAGCAGCTTCCCAGCCAAGCAACACACTCGGTGCGGAACCCACCCGTGCCTGCAAAGGCCCACAGGAGGGGAGCAAAGGGTCAGTCAAACAGCTCGGCCATGACTTTCCAGCACCCCAACACCATCAGCTGGAACAAGAGCAACTGCTCCTCCTGGACCTGCGTCGAGACGGGTGAATGCAGAACCTCCCACCACCAAACCCAAGCCAAGCGTCCCTAACCCCAAAGTCTAAATAAACGGCAGTAAAACAGCTCACAGGAGCCCATCTGCCTGCCGCCCTAACACTTGTGCGCTTTCAAGACCTTAGTTACAAGCTCCAAAGCCTACTCGCACCAGGCAGGTCACCCACGGTTGACTGTCCTATAGCTCGAGCCACTGAAACATCCCCTCCATCCCTCCCAACAAGCCCCATCATACTTGTCCTCCTTTCCTTTCCACTCCCCTCTCTGGGACTGCGGGTGTAGGCCAGCCATTTCTCCTACCCTTACCCCAGGAGTCCCCAGTATAGCACAGGACCTCCCATACGCATTAGGAACCACGCACAACCACAGCGAAGCCAACTTAGAGGTGTCTTACTGCACCAACTTGCTTAGGAGGGGCTCGGGTTTTCATGGAGAAGGGCTGCAACGTAGTTAGGGCTGGAGCAAGGACTTTGTCATTAGTGCGACTGCCTTCCACTGCGTGGAAGGGATGCCCAAGCCCAGCACACCTCCAGTTTCTCATCACAGCAGCAATTAGTTCGCAGGTGATGACAACTGTTCTTCACATCCTCAAGGCAGCTACTTTACCTGCCTTGGGAAACCAGCTCCAGCAGCCTTGCAGAAACGCCACCAAATGGCTTGAGCAAGAGGGAGGAGGCTCCAGGGGAGTCCTCCAGAAACTCGCTTCTGCAGCCATCACAAGAAGTCCTTGACATGTTGATCTCTAAGATTAGTGGGGAGACTGATCGGGCTTGCCAGGACAGCTGTGTTTTCAGCAGCTGCAAAACAAGCCTAAGCGCTATGAGAAACACCATCAGCCCTAACCACAGCCGAAGTGGGCAAGACAGAGGCCGAGGGGTAGTTAAGGCAGCTTCAGCCTTAACTATTCCCCAGGGGGGTCTTCCATTAGAAGGAAAACGACGGAAAGGAAGAGACACCAAGCAAGTCTCAATAACCACAAGCCTCCAGCTGCAGCTTCAGTGGGTAGAACAAACCTGTAACACACTTCCCCACTAAACCAACAGCAACTCCGCTGCAAAACACACACACGACTAGCGATGCTTTAGGTCACAGCGGGGGAAATCGCAACCAGGCGCTGTAAGAGGCTGTGTGCATCATGGATTTGCACCCTCCCTCATCACAGCCCGGCACGTATTGCTCCACGAGCACCCACACCACCTCTGGGTGTTTTCCACGCTGGCACACAGGCGTAGCTATGAGCTTCAGAGGTCCCCGGGCACTATTTTAACTGCTTGCCTTGACTCACCTCGGTAGGACACCACCACCACAGCCCGCCCTACACCCCAACCTCGTCAAGCTCAGGAATTGTGCAAGTGTCTAGAGCAAACAATTCCCCAAATTAAAACATTTTCAGTTTCTCTTTGAGAGGAAATGACTTGCTGGAACCAAAACATTTCTTCTACAGCATGATCTAGCCCGGAATGCCTCTTTCTGCAGCATCCACAACCCCCCTACCTCCTCCACGGGCTCTGCCCAGCCATGACCGATCCCAGTTATTATTATCCAGAAAGTCGGGCTAAGGAAGGCGCTTTGCTGCTCTGCTGCAGGAGGAGAGTGGCGTGCTGCCCGAGGTAAAGTGAAAGACAGCTGCTCTTACAAGCTTAATTAACGTTTGGTTACTCCTATTACAAAAAAAAAAGCCCTTTTGGGGTCTGTTCTCACCTTTCCCCCACAGCAGACAGGCAGAACAGGCGGGTGCCCATCGCAGCAATAGCACCCAAAGCCTGCAGCTCGGGACTTCACGCTGCCCCTGACACACGGGGCGACCTTGGCCACGCTCCGCCACCGCCGCCGGGAGTTTTCCCGCAGCCAGCCAACAGCCGGAGTATTTTATCTGCTTCCGAGCACTTCAAGGCAGTTTGCTGAGCAGGATTACTCCCAGCGTAAAGGCCAGGCACACTCCTAACGCAGGCGCTGCCGGCCATGAAGCAGCCGGGGAATTCACTGCCCAGGGAACTCGGCACTCCTGCCTTCTGCAAAGCACCTCCCGCTCCAGGAAACCCGGCACAACTTTCATTTTCTCCCTCTCCCTTTTCCCGGCAGAGGAAATGCCCTCTTAAACACCACCATGAAGTCCAGACTTGACGACACGGACCGTGACTTGGCAGAAAACCCCAGCCTCGCTTGCGAAAGCGGCCGGTGCACGGAGGCGCTCGGGGTGGGCACGGACCCCGCGCCTCGGGGGGACCCAGACCCACGAGCCAGGCTCAGCAGGCACAGACCCAGAGGGAAAGCAGAGAAAAAAAAAAAGCAGAGACTATTTCCCTTGAAAGCTTATCACAGCAGGCTGGCAAGACCTCCAGTGCCTCAAAGCAAAGGCGTTTCTTCTCCTCTTTCTACTCTTTCAGGGAAAAGTAAGGACGAAAAATTAGAGGAGAAATTAGAGCATCTTGCTTGCAGCCTTGAATTGAATTGAAAAGAGGAGAAACGAGAGCACCTTGCTTGCAGCCTTTCCTGACCGGACCACGGAGGATCCGTCAGCACCAGCGACACAACATCGAGGGCGTTTGGCTTTTCCCAACTTGAATTTCTCTTTTTGAGCTGCTGGAACAGCACGCTTGGCAGGGCAGAAGGAAGAAATACCCTTTACGACGCTTCCACCCGCGTCGGTGACGCCGCAAAGTCTCCCCTCGCGCGTACTCGACGGCACCAAGAGCACGCTCGTTGAGTCTCGAGGGGCTCGCCTGCATTAAAACCCAACCACCACCATCAAAACCCAACCACCCCCCCGGCACACCTGCAGCCCCACAGGTCCATTTATAAGCCCCGACCCTGATAAAGTCACCGCTGCCCACGGGACACGTCGGGTTGGATTCACACCCCTTGCAGCCGTGGCGGCAGACAGACGGACAGACCACCCCATCCCACCAGCGCTGGGGTTCCAACACGATGGGAGGGGGGGAAAAAAAAGTCACCTGGAAGGGGGGTTCCTGCTCCAGCCCCACGCCGGAGAGCACGGGTGGCATCTCCGGAGCAGCACGAGGACTTTGCTTGCTGCGGCGGGAGGCGGCGAGGCCCGGCGCACACCTTTGCTCCGTGGGTTGCGCGAAGCTCACCGGCGCCGAGGCCAGCGGGGCTGCCCGGGACAGCACCCATGGGGCGGCAGGGATGGGTTCAGAGTGGGTGCAGAGCTCCGGCTTCCATCGGGGACCTTCCACACTGCAGCACCCTGCTCCTCACCCACCCCAGCACGCTCCCCGACAGCCCAGTACAACTCCGCTCCCCGCAAGCGACATGCCCTACCCCGGGAGCCCTGTGCCCCCCAGCACCCCTTGCACGCTCCCCCCCTCCC
>VZTV01093975.1:182-12712 GCA_013400875.1 Anhinga rufa
CACTTGTTCAGGGGCAAAGTTTCAAAATGCTGGGGGTGCCCACTGTCCTAGGCATTTGCATGTGCTATTCCACATACCCTATGACTCATAACTGTCCAGCCTTGGGGCAGATCTCTGGATTATATTCTTAAATTGCTTATTAACCTTAGACAAAACTGAAACAATATTCCCAAGAAATACCAATAGAAGTATCTTAACTACCCAAGGATGTTCAATATACTGAAAAGTTATTGTAAAGGAGGAGGAAACATCATATAAGAAGGTAGTGAAGGTGCTATTCTGTATTTCCTCCATAAAAAACTTCTCAGAGGAAGACATATAATTGCTAATTTGCTCCACCAGTTGATACCTGAAGTACAGTAACGGCTTCAGTACAAAACCCAAATACCAGATTAAGCACAAGTCCAGTGTTTTAATAATAAATCTCTCAGCAAAACATCACTAATCACTGCAGGGCACAGCAAACTTCAAAAAGCAACACCGACCTTTAACATGTGCAGCAAAGAAATGAGCATGGTGCAGATCAGATAAACTAATATCAAGAACAGATGAATCAATATTGTGGCCTGCAACTGTTAACACATATAAATTCCTTAGTATGCTCTGGTTAATCTGTTTTTATCTCAAACCCTTTGAGCCCCATGTTGGATGCCAAAAAGGACTGTTGTGGTTTAGCCCCAGTTGGCAACTAAGCACCACACAGCTGCTCACTCACCCTCCTCACCCCTTTGTGGGATGAGGGAGAGAATCAGAAGAGCGAAATTGAGAAAACTTGTGAATTGAGATAAGAACAGTTTAATAGCTGAAATATAATAATAGCAATGACAACAAGAAGAACAAAAACAACAACAATAATAATAATAATAATGTAAAGTAATAATAATGTAATGAAAAGGAAGACGAGAGAGAGAGAGAGAGGTAGAGAGAAAACCCAGGAAAAGCCAGTGGTGTAATTGCTTGCCATTCGCCAACCCATGCCATCCCTGAGCAGCAATCGCTGCCCCCTGGCCAGCTCCCCCAGCTTTATGTACTGAGCATGACATCATACGGTATGGAATATCCCTTTGGTCGGTTTGGATCAGCTGTCCCGGCTGTGCCCCCTCCCAGCTTCCCGTGCACCCGGCACAGCGTGGGAAGATGAAAAAGTCCATGACTAGTATAAGCACCATTTGGCAACAACTAAAACTTCAGGGTGTTATGGACATTATTCTTATAGTAAAACCAAAATACAGCACTTTACCAGGGACTAGGAAAAAAATTAACTCTACCCCAGCCAAAACCAGGACAATGAGCCTTGAAAGTGTAAGAAATCCATGTTCCTGTTGCTATGGTCAGTGTTACCACATAGTCCTGTCCTGATCCTTAAAGAAGAATGTCTCCTCCTGTTTCTATCGGCGGGCTGACGAGCCTCTGCACTTACCAGCCTTTTGGCCTGCAATTTTCTTTTTATCTCCTGGCCTCAGCCTGCACTACGTGACTGAGGAAGCAGCTTTTTCAGCAGAAACTACAGCTTCTCCACAAGGGCAAGGCCAAGCCCTTCAATATGATTGTTGTGGTGCTTTCCATCTGCTTACTGCCTGCTGTAGTAAAGTAATTTTGATAATGTATGAGTCATATTGCTGGAAGTAATTGATATTAGTAAGAAGTGGTTACCAAAGCTGTGACCATATCCATGTTCTTTTTCTAACTGACTCTACCTTTGCAGAATAATCTATTCAATGACCTAGAATAAGGGCATATGCATGATTCAGTATGCGTATAAAAAATGTTTAATATGTTATCTGGAAGCATCATCTTGAAAGCTGTTTGAGAAAATGGGGATTTTTGTAGTGGCTCCCAAAACTGTGAGTGCAGGACTGGATCAGATACTGCAAGGCTATAATGCAAACCAACGAGAGTTGATCACTGATCAGTGCTACCTGGATGTCGCACCAGTGTCAGCTTTAGGGCAGTTCTTGAACATGTATAGGATCATATAACAGACTATTGTGGCTGCTCATGTTTGATAGCAGAGGTAGAGATGTAATATTCTATATAAGACAGCAATTAAACTAACTAGTTTGGCAGATGCCTTAATTCATAAATGGGTGAGCAAAATTGACCACTGACATCTTATACTGCTATACAAGTTAAGGTTTTTTTTAATTATAATCAAGAGGAAATATATGTATTGCCTGTGTTTTGATCTGATACCCTGCCTTTGATGTTTGGTTATAATCTGGATACAACACCCATTTCATTATGCTTATGTTGCATTCTGTTGATCTGGCCCTTCCCCAGACCAATGAATGTGTTATTTACAGAATGTATCTTTTGCTGCCTCACAATAAATTTGACAAGTTGTCTCTAGTGTTTCTATAAAGCAGCAATCTAGTTGCAGTTGATCCTTCAGAACTGGGTGTGCAGAATGGATCCCTCTAGTGTCTTTCATTACTACATGTGTAAGTATTGTTGTTGTTAAAAGGAAGTGCACCTCTTTTTTTTTTTTTTTATTACTTAATCCGATACCGGCATCTTGAGGCTTGTTTGAAATGTTATGCACCGCCATTCTTTCTTCTTTAATCACAACACAGAAAATTATTTTGATCTGTTTTCCCCTCACATGCTGCATCCCCTGAATACACCTGCTGCTGCCTCACAAAAAAAATTCATAGATTAGCTTAAACAAATGCTTTGCCATAGTAGTAGGTTATACAACTTTTGAAGGGCTAAGGCTGATTGAAATTGTTTTCTAACTGATACCTAATCTAGCCACAGGTGCACTATGGCACCTGCAAAGTGAGCTCTACCTGCTCTGCACGGGAGGCCCAGGAGTGCTGTCCTTGAAACTGGACTATTTGTAGGACAACATGAAGGGATAATGATGTGGTATCACCACAGTCACTCCCAGATAGCAGTCTCAACCTGCCAACAAAGTGTCTGAAGAAGAATTTAACAGCTCCAGACAAGGTCTTCCCTGCAATTCTGCATATGCTCCTGGACATGTGTCTGTAAGTGCTCTGAGGAATTGCCTGGTGGTGTCCGTTACTTTCTACCTTAACTGGAAAAGGGAAGGGCTGGCAAAGTCTTTCTCTTCTGCTCACTGCACCTGATGTGGCTTGCTGTCATGGTTTAACCCCAGCTGGCAACTAAACACCACACAGCTACTTGCTCACTCCCCCCTGGTGGGATGGGGGAGAGAATCAGAAGAGTAAAAGTGAGAAAACTCACGAGTTGAGATAAAGACATTTTAATCGGTAAAGCAAAAGGCACATGCACAAGCAAAGCAAAACAAGGAATTAATTCACTACTTCCCACGGGCAGGCAAGTGTTCAGCCATCTCCAGGAAAGCATCAGGCGTAACAGTTACTTGGGAAGACAAAACAACATCATTCTGAACGTCGCCCTCTTCCTCCTTCCCCCAGCTTTATATGCTGAGCATGACATGATATGGTGTGGGATATCCCTTTGGTCAGTTGGGGTCAGCTGTCCCGGCTGTGCCCCCTCCCAGCTTCTTGTGCACCCCCAGCCCACTTGCTGGTGGGGTGGGGTGAGAGGCAGAAAAGGCCTTGGCTCTGTGTAAGCACTGCTCAGCAGTAATGAAAACATCCCTGTGTTATCAACTCTGTTTTGATCACAAATCCAAAACATGATCCTGTATTAGCTACTATGAGGAAAATTAACTCTATCCCAGCCAAACCCAGCACACTTGCAAACAGATAAGACTAAAAAACGTTTGAGACGAGTCATCAGGTAAAAGTACTTTCAGGGGTGCTTGCCCATGCCAAGCCATGGGAACGCTTCTTTATGAAGCTCTCTTTTTGAAGAAATGGAGGAGAGTATTATCAGATTAGCAAGTGTAAAATGGCCTGTGCAAGGCAGTTGTGTGTCCACTGATAGCCTTTGTGATGCTTGACAGAGCACAAGTCATTTCTGACATGAGAGCCCCTCAGATGCTGTCTGTCTGGTTTTCTTTTTGCATCTCTCTCTCCTTAAAGCTTTGGCCTCTACTGTTTTTAGGTTGTGAACCTGTCTGTCCTCAGGGACGCTATGCCTCTTACCTGCTGGGACCTTCCTCTGACAGAGATCACAATGACTGTTTGGTTGAATTATTTGTTGAGAGATTATTTCCAGACCAGGAAGTTAAACCAAGAACAACTCTGGATTGCTTGTGATGGACTTAAAACATATTCTCAGTCAGAGTTTTTACTATAAGGAAAACTGAGGAGAAGGGAGGGTTTGCATAGAGAATAAATGGGGTATGCAGGATTTCCTGCCCACTCTAAATGTCTGTCAGTAGTATATGTGATGTAAACAGAAAAAAAAATGAAATGAGTTGGTGTCAAAAACTGACAGAAGCAATAGTCATGTTACTAGGGAAATGCATCTATTGTAAAACATGAGAAGAATTAGAAGTTATAAAGAAGAAAATGAGCATTTTGTTAAAATGATGTTACATTTCAAAGAGAAAGTATGATACCAAGTATCTTGGCTTTTTTAGGATTCTTTAAAAAAAAGGGCATAAACTGTATTATCTTAGTGCAGTTCCAGGCCATCTGATATAAACTGGGTGTACTTAGAGGCTTAATAATGATAGCAAGGCACAGTTGTTTCCATCCTGGCACTGGCATTACTGAAACTCACAATCTTAGTCACGTCCCTGAGATTTGTACTTGTTGCTTATAAAGAAGGTTGCATGTGTGAAAATAGTGTCATCTGCCATTTATCACTAGCAGACATTAATTTTACTAAATCTGTTTTGTCCATAGATAATTTCTTACTTTCAAATGTTATGCAAATATTATGTAATTATTTTTTGTGTAGTATATGTCTGTAGTGAGCCATTTAGACATATTAAAATTAATCACCAAAATAGAACCTTGGAGAAAAAGTAACAGCCTTAGCCTGCACGTGGTCTAAGTGCTATGACAAAAACCTTGATGGGGTTTTCACAGAAAGCAAGCCATTGCAATTTCATCTTCCTGAGTGCATTGTAGCTTAAAAGGAGCTTAGACTTTAAGCCTCACTAACAATTTACTTGAGAACAGCAACACACTGTGTGTGGCTTTGCATCAATCTGGTGTGGGTTATCTCCAACCCTCCTCCCCTACATCTTGCTACTGGTAGTAATCCCATTAGACGATTACATCTGGTGTCCTCAACAGACAGATTTAGTCATAATCGAAAAAGTACTTCAATTTGGTTTAATTAACTGTGTGGTCATTTTATTACCACAGCCTCTTGTACCCTATAACTTTGCCTTAAGTGAATTTATGGCCCATTAGGACATGCTAGTCTACAGTTGTGCACATAACTGTCTGTTATTTAGACAAAACTACAATAATCAAGGGTTGAGCATTTGTATCCTCAAGAATCTTTAATGCAACTGTACTAAATATCACTGTAATACCTGATTACCAATCTGTGGCTGAGTAATTTGAGGAAAATGGTCTGTAAACTGGTGAGCAGCAGCTAGCTGTTTCTGGAGTTATTTTGCTTAGCTCAATGGAAGAGAAATGTATACTTCAGTGTGACGAGCATTTGCTTCCAGTGTGGCTGATAGCCTGGATCTGAAGAGCTGTTGTGATGCTGGGAATGGGAGATCTTTATGCTTGGGCAAAGGTGCTCCAATTTGTTTCTCAGTAGAAGGCAGGCAGAATTGGCCTTTAGCAGAGAAATATTTTTATTTTCTTACACCTTTCTAATATTTTAGCTAGTGATATTTATCTTTGGCTAGTGATATTTATCAATGCACAATTTATTTCTCTATATTTTAATTGGAGGAGAGGGAAAGGTATTGAGAGAAAGAAGTTGATCTGATTATCCATATGGATAAAGACCTAGTGAGAAGTTTTTGAGCTTTCTTTTCCTATAGAACTGTCTTTGGAATGCAACTGAAAAAGCTGTAGCATGTTCACTAAGAGTGGGTCTAGATTTGAGAAGTGAATGAACTCTGCAGACTTGCACTTAGGGCAGGTGCAGACAGAAGAAACTGAGCTCGTACGCTCTGGTTGAGGTGGGGATAGCAGGGGAAGATGTCCACTATGAAAGTAGCTGTGTTCTTGAAACCTGTTGTTCAGGCTTTTCCTTCAGAGAATACATGTCTTGTTAAATGCAAGCTGCAGAGATTCACAGTCTCTCTAGCAGAGAAGTGTGGTGTGATCTCCAGCCTCCACAGTACAAAATAAAAAGGATATTAGTGTCTAATCTGTACTGAATAGTGAAGTCTTGTGCACTAGCAAGACAATAGCACTATATTTACAGGCCAGGATGAGGAGGTCTAAGTGTTTCTGCAGTTTGGTGTTTGCTGTAATTTTTGTATGTTTGGACCTAGTATTTTAGTAACACAGGAGACCCCGTGGTGTTAGAACCTGGGGAATAGGTACTGTTTCTGAGCTGTGTACAGAGGGGAAAAAAGCTGATAACTGTGACGTCTGCTAACTTTTAGCTACTAACTCTTAAAGCAGGTTGCTATTTCACTACTGGCTAAAAGAAATACATGTTTTGGCGGAAATGTAAGGATCTGAATGGAAAATACAGATTAACAGAAGGATTGTACAGTGGAACTTTTCAGTCGAGAAAGTTTCCATCCACAAAATGGTCAGAAGGAACATGTGGAAAACTTTATATTGGCCTGTTTTTTCTAAAATGAGGCAGGTTCAAAAGAGAAGCACAGAGCTAACCTTCAGCAGCAGTGTATAGATACAACCTTACTTCCTAGGAAAGGAAGAGAACATTAAAATGTTGTGTTGGGACAAAGTTGTAAAGAGCAGTCTTTAAACATACACAAAGCTAATGTTCACAAGAAGTTGATCTGCGTGTTGATCACTATTGCTCAAGTTTTGCCTAGTAACTTCATCGCTAAAGCATGGAGAAAGCTACCACTGAAAAAATACTATTTTGTAACATTTGGCCATCACTGGATTACCAAAGTCAGGTCTCATTTAATGTTGTTGCCTGAAGGGTCACTAGATGTGTGTTATAAAAACTGAGTCTTTCCTTGATGGAAAGGGTCTTTTCTCACCCGAGAGTTGCAGCATCTGTCCAAAAAGGCAAGATGGGCAAGATGGCAGGTATTTACAAGCTGGAGCAATGGACAGTGGGGCAGAGAGGTTTCAGGAAAGTAATCCAGGGTTTTAATTTTCTGATGAAAGCCCTATGAGGTATGTTCTGCGTGAAGTTGAAATCCATGCCACATCTGGCACTTGGCAGCCATTTCAGTACTTCTTCCCAAGGACTTTCTGTGTGCCCCTGGTTAGTTTTGCAGAGGAGAGGAAGACCGTGGCAGCCAGCTGGAAAATGTATAACATTTTGTCGTCCCTCAGCACCCTGCTCTGCCAAAACATGGCAAAGCACAAGTAGGACACCCCTGCTGTGGTGCTGCTATAAAAAGGGCATTGCTTTCTAAGCTGGTATGTGGGGGCACCTGCAAAATATGGAAAAGGGAAAAGAGTAGATTTAATTCCTTGTGGGCTTCACCTGACTGATTTTTGTCAGAGCAAACTAGTCATTGTGACAAAGCAGCACAACAAACAGACTCTTACAGCTTCTCTTTGGACTGGCTGCTTTTGCACTTAGGGATGGGGTGCACCTTACTGCTAGCCCCAGGGTCACCTGGACCTGTGCCCATCACAGCAAGTTTCAGCTCCCCTCTCGCTACATGTTTCTTTTATCTTTTCTGTGGGCACAGTTTGCAAACTGGCAGGTTTTCCACATCCGGGTGGAAATTATTCCAGGGACAGACTGTGGTGGGATGCTTTCTTCTTCAGTTCTTTGTGTGGACTCTGCTTTCAGTTTATTTCCTTGGCAGCTCTCACCTGCTATGTAGTAGTTATGCCAGTCATTTTTCTTGCATGGGTAAGGTCTGAGGCCCTGGGTACATGACCCAGGGCCCAAAGCTGAACAAATCTCTGTTTCAGTATGGTGAAGGTAAGTGCTGTGCAAATGTTTGAGTGAGAGGTGCATGGAATTAGGGCCGTGGGAGGTTCCAGGCTTGGCCCGGAGTATGCCATGACACCTTTGCGCTGAGCTGATATTTCTTCACTCTTAAACCCTTGGGAATGTATACATTTCACCTGAAGAACTGTATTACCAGTTTGTCGTCTTCCCCCTGGGGTCACATCATTGTAAGGATTTCTGACATATGTAAGGATTCCTATCCTTGGGAAGTCTTCCAGCATCAAAAAGCCAGCCTGATGCAGTAGAGCTGCTTTTGAAAAAGCCTCAAGAAAGACTCTGCTTTGGTTTACGAATTCCTGGTGCATCACACTGAGTTCAGGTTCTTGATGCTGTTCTGTAGGGATTTCTATTTTGCTTGTTACAAGCTTTCAGGTGCTTCTAAATAACAGCATGTTAACTGACTGCTGAATCGACAATACAAGCTTTAATCTGCACTGTTTCCTTACCCTTGCACCTAATGATGGAGGAGCCAAAGAAACAGCTGAAGCTAGTAGAAAGACCCATTGAAGCCAAATAACTTAGCTAACATATTTTGTAACCAGTGTGTTTCTCAGAAGCAATAAGATTAAATGGATCAGCTGGTGTGCTCTGTGCCTGGTGGAAAGGAGCTTATTTAAATTAAGAGGACCAGAGAATCTGTGCCGCAGTCCAGAAAGAGGATGAGTTCCACGGAAGACCTTGACTACCCTCAAATCATCTTGCAATACAACAGTGGATTTTTAGTCTCAAAGGTAAGACATATAATTCAGTCTTGGAGAGATGCCTGAGTATCCAGACAGAAAAATTCAAGGATCTCACTTTAGGTCCTGAATGTAAGTCTTTGAAATTAAAATCATCTCATATGAAAGCATCCTGTCTGCTCATCTAGGCAGGAAGGACATTTGAAAAGAAGAAAGATTTGAAAGCGCCCTGACCCCTCAGGATAGACTTAGCATTTATTTGGACTTCTCTGACTTTTGGGGGCTTGGATGAGCAGACCTTGTCTCGGCATGAGGCTTTATAAAAAACACAGAGTTTATTGCTGAGGGCTTGCTGTCTGACTGCCTCAAATGTGGAAAGTGGTGGAATTTCTTCCCACTTTTCATTTTTGGAGTTTGAGAAACAGAGAGCTGACTTGAATTGCCATTTCCCCTCCCTGTTAAACCATGCAAAGAACAAGATTTTTCAAATATCTTCACAAAGAATTTGCTTCCCTCTCACAAGGTTTGTCTGTATGTAGTATGCAGAAGGCTGAGTTTGAGAAGCTCTGTGTATTGCCTCTTTTCAGATGAAAGAAAGAGTCTGGTATAATGACTGTTTTTCCAAACAGCATTTGATTAAGGCACAAAGGTAGAACTAAATAGTCCCACTTCCCTTATTGTTAAGTGATGTTATATGCCTTTCTCTGTGTGTAAGTGCATGGGCATAAATTTATAATAACCAGCGCAGTGGAGATTTTTTCCTCATTTACTACTTAGTTACCTTTCCGATCGTCCCTTGCAGCTCCTCTGGCCTACATGGTAATGGAAGGAATGCTCTTTGGGTTGTGCAAATAACTGCTGCATCCTAAGGTTCCTGAAAGTCAGAACTGACAGTAAAGAGGAAAAATGGATAACGAAAAATCCTTTTGCTTGGTGAGAAAGAAGAGTGCCTAACACTTTCCAAATTAACACTGGTACTAATTTTTTTGAGGAATGATCTCAACTTTGGTTAAACCAAATTCTTATGACAGTAAAAGGAGCTTCCCATGGACTTTATCAAATCTTTGTAGATATAGGCAGTCAATATAGAGTTGATGCTTTTGTTACTGTTTTAGGAGTGTTTGCATGGCCAGAGGAATAGGCTAATACTTGTAATCTTGACTGTGTACAGCTGAAGAAGGATGTTTTTCTTATGTATGGTTGCATATGTCTGTCTGAAGGTTGAGGGTTGTTCCTGGAGATGTTATACACCTTCCTTCTCTATGAAAAGACGGGTAATTCTGCTGGCCAAAATGAGGAACTCCTTCTGGCTGAGAGGAACCTCCCTGTCTCAGGGAGACCACTGTAGTCATGCACGTCAGTCCCTGAAGATAGGGTCCATAAAGTGGGATATTCCCTGCTGCTGCAAGCCACAGGAGAGTCTCTAGGTTTCACTGGAGCATGCATTAGATCCTCAGTTAAAGAACAAAAACAGCAGCAGCAAAATTCACCTCCACACAGTCTTGCCGTTGTGTTTGTTCTCCAGGCAAAAAGCAAGAGAGATCATAAGAATGTGCTCTGAAACTAAGGAAGAGATAGGAACATTCACACCCAAAATGTGGTCTTTAAATGTGAACCTTTGTGAGCCAAAAACATTGGCTGGCTTCACCAGAAAAGGAAAAGAAATGAAAAAAGGTGCACTACAAGCACTGTATGGTATTACGGGAGTTCAGAGAAACTTCAGCTTAATCATTGGACTTGTTTATATGAAATATGATTTTATATGAAAAAAAATATTATCTTGTGTATATTTTCCCAAAAAAAGCAGTTTTAGAAATGCAATAGGCTTTGGTGCTTTTACCTGGTCCTTTGCTCCCACCTTTCCTTACCCCCAGGTTATGTTCACTGCCTGTGAGTTGGGGGTGTTTGATCTTCTGCTGGAGTCAGGAGAGCCTCTGTCTTCAGACGCCATTGCTGCACATTTGGGAACCAGTACCACGGGGATGGAAAGACTGCTGGATGCCTGTGTGGGATTGAAGCTCTTGACAGTAGAGCTGACACAAGATGGAGGTAATAAAGGCAGAAGGGAAGAAACTAAAAGACTTAAACCTCTGATGGTTTTGCAAGTGAGTTGAGGAGTGTGGGGAGCGGTGGTATCTAGTGTTAGGCCAGTTACTGTAGCTAGAAGGAAGAGACAATTGCTTGAGAATACCATCCCCTCTTCAGCTGAAAGAGAAACAGCAAATGTCAGCATGATTAAAAGTGTAATGTAAAACCTAGGTGAAGGGCTCTATATCCCTAAACTTCTTTGTGCAAGAGCCTCAGGTGACCTTGGAGAAAATATTCAGAGTTTCTGCAGAGCTGGTCTCAAGAAAACTCTGAGGTGTGGGCATGTCTTTAAACCTTAAAACAAAATGCCAGGGTGGATGGACAACAGCATGATTTAAGAACACCTTTTGATTTTCTTTGGGGTGTTGCCACCATGTTATGTGTTTTGTTAGGTTGCTGATCTGAACTGAGAGGTGATGTAAGTTTTCCCTTGCATCAGAGATATTGATTCCATGTGGTCAGAAGGGATCTGTGGCCATCAGACAACTGGTCAGGACTAGCTAGAGTTCAGAAGTTGTGTCTCCTTCTCTGGCTTCTGTTGCTTTGCCCTCTTTTAGAGCTTACAGTAGTTGCCCAATGAGTTTAGGGAGAGCAGGATCTGTTTTTTGTATTCCTTTTGTATGCCAGTCCACAGGTGAGTGATGCCACTGCAGATGCATTGGGGGAAGCAGGGAAGATTTCTATGAGTCCTTTGGGCATTCATCTGCCTGTAGAAGGTCCTGCCCTAGTGAACTGAGAGAGGGTAGGTGTGGTTGTCATGATGTTTTGGGGACTTGTCTCCCACTTGCTGAGCTTGTTGATCAGAAAAGAAGACTTGTCTGCAAGGGCTTCTCATTTAAATACAGCATACCAAAAACTTCCTCTGATAGTAGAAGCCAATAGGTAAATGGTGACACTTGTAAAGCATTCCTCTTGCTGTTCTTGAAATAAATGTTTCATGCTGGAGTGAATGTAGGTAGGTAGTGTTTACTCACATTGAATGGGACAACACACCTTTCAGCAACCCTCACCCACTGCTCCTTGCAGTGGAAGGATTGATTGTAGAAGCAATGTGTTTTGTGTCTTTGGTCGTATAGACATCTTCTGGTGATAAGTACCATGCTGTATGATAGGCTTGGCGAGGTGGTATATCATGCATGTTAGTAAATGTATTTATTTCATCCTTTAGCCCTCTACAGAAACACAGAAATTTCCAACATCTACCTTACAAAATCAAGTCCTAAGTCTCAGTATCATATTATGATGTATTACTCCAATACAGTCTACTTGTGCTGGCATTACCTGGCTGATGCTGTCAGGTAAGGAGGAGTGTTGCACGCCATCTGTTGAAGACTGCTTTGTGTCATCTGTGTGGCTGCTGTCAGAGTGGTGTGTTTCTGGGGAAGGGCACAATGAAGATGCTGGCTGGTTCTCGGAAAGAAAATCCAACAGATCATTTTGGCTGTTAACAGAGCCAGTATGTACTCTTGTTTTTTTCTAGTTTTCCATTTGTGTGTGTTCTTGTTTTCCTTTTCCTTCTGATGGTAGAGATGATCTAGGAATCAGATTTCTGTGTGTTTGACCTTCAGGAGAAGCACTTGATCATTACAGTGGCTCTTACTTGAGGAGGCATCTACAAAGTAAATGATGAGTAATGATGGCTAAGGATAGTTCTGTTGCAAAGGTGGATAGGAGTAGTTTAATATGGGGCTGGAGTCTCACTTGTTCCAGTCCTTGCAACTGGTAATCAAACATGGTGTGTGTGATAGCGATGATTGCACCAGTCTCGCACCTTTACCTGAGATGTATTCCCATGAATCATAAAATCATAGAAGGGTTTGGGTT